>JACEEZ010021617.1:0-10515 GCA_016584305.1 Chionoecetes opilio
CCCTAGTTGAGAGGATGGTGGCGACACGTAGTATATATTTTTAGCAAGACGAAAATTGCATTCTATCATAAGGTCTCATGCTTAAAGTTATGTCTGTGTTTACCTGAAAATATGGTTAACTATGATAAAATACAGCTGAATTTAGAAGCGTAGTATTCCCTTCTCCTGGCATCAAATAACAGTCAGTAAGCAGCAGGGGTCAAGATTTCTCGCCTCGTTAAAAAAAAAACTTAAAATCTACGGTTCACTGTTACATACAGTCCAAAGGTCAAACATACACTTGACAAAGATAAGGCCCTGCATTAGGTACGAAATAAACAGGTGCTAAAATTCAAAGCTAATCTTTCTGAAAACCAGTAAAGCCCTTGATTGGTTTAATGAATAATCACAATAGAAGAGCTTAATTTTTAGATGTTGCAACTTTTTTCTAACCTCAACATAAATATTTTTGGGTGGTTTGACATCTTGTGTGAGGTCAAGGCCGATGCCCTCCCCTATTGACCTCATGTAGGTGGCCAGGTTCTTGTTGTAGCGGGCAAACCACGTAAGCTGGAGTGACAAAAGACATGTTTATTAAGATCTGATAGGAATGGTTGGAAATATCTGTATCCATTCACTTTCTGGTCCAAAACAAAGTAACGCGTCACCTCTGGATCACAAAGATTTTCTCGGATGTCAGGCGCCAAAATGCTGCCAAAGTCCCACCTCAGGTCTTTGATTCTCTCCAGTCTGTAGTACCTGCAGGGGAATAGTGGGACTCCTGATTAACACCTTTACACCCAGATCTTTCCTTTGCTATATAAAATTGTCTGTTGTTAGCCATAAGATTTAAAAAGTAACAATATACAAGATAAGCTAGTGGACAAGGATACTAAACAGGTCATATCTATAAAATATTGCTTATAATATTAACCCCTTCACGCCCAGATCTTTCCTTTGCTATAAAAATTGTATGTTGTCGAGCCATAAAATTAAGAAAAGTAGCTTGAATATGCCAAATTAGTTAGTCGACAAGGATACTAAACAGGTCATATCTATTTCATTATTGCTTATAGTCACTAAAAACGTCTAATGGCACCCAAAATTACAATAGAAATTACGTTCTGGGTCTCAAGGGGTTAATTTAAAAATTGTCTAGTGGTAGCCAAATTACAATGGAAATTACATTGTGGGCCTCAAGGGGTTACAAGTACCTCGGTAAACACAAGGCTCGACAAGTACCAATAAGTAAGGTGACTAGGGACACACGCCACTCATTGCAGGCCTCGTTAGACACTTACAGGTAGGCCAACAGGCACCTCTTGTTCCTCTCTAAGGAGGCGTGGCGCAAGTGTATTCCCGGGAAGAATTTCATTTCGCCCGCCCCCTGTTGCTTTTCCTGTGGGAAAGGTTGGCAGGGATAATAATGGCAGGTTTTAGGGGGTGAAAAAAATTATATTCAAGTCGTTTTGGAAACCAAGTTAATCAGTGAAGGCTGACTGAAAGCAAATGTGGTTGTGAACTTTGCAGAACTTTAAAATGTCATATTTCAGTTATACGGTATATAAATATGATAAATCAAACCTACACATCGTCCTTATTTTGCTTAAAGAGATCAGCCATCTCTTCCAGAACTAGCCGGACACAATTATCCTGAAAGAGAGAGACACTCATTTATAAAGAAATTTCAATTGTAGATATTTTATTTTAGATAACATTTACATAGGATAGGATGCTAAATTTTCGTTATTTGGCAACCAACAATTTCGAGGCCGAAACTTAAGTTTTCCTGAATGTTTTGATGTGCTTTGAATAAATCTGGCACTCGTTTTTGTCGGAAGCCAATTCTTTTTTATAGGTGTAGGGTGTGCCTGCCCCGCAAACCTTGTTCCGCTTTGCACTGCCGTAGTTTAGAAAATTGCAATTTTTCTTGATATAATCTGTTACGAAACCAAACCCCCATCTCTATCCTAACCTGATCTGATTAAACCTAAGGTTATAATGGACGAGAGTTTCACGTTCGCTACAGACCTTATTACTCACGTTTTCTGTATTTTTTTTTGCTCAGTATACTGTACACTGCTACTCTACTTGTGCTTAATATACAAAAATTATGTATATATTGAAATTATTCTTTTGTTGTCTATAGCGCAGACAGACACACCCTCCTCCATCAAACTCCATTTGGACACTGACGCAGGCAGACCCACGGAGTCATGACCTAGGATATTCTGGCGGATCAGGTTTTTCACACCTCGACGAGGGTAGCCAATCACAGACAGCCAAAAGTAGCCAATGACAAGCGTGCATTTTTTTTCATTTAGACAATCAGTCACACTATTTTCGGGAGCCAATCAAAGGCTATTAAAATTTTCAAGCGGCCGATCAAAGGCTCTTAATTAAAAGCTCCTAAATTTTTCCCGGCCCTCGGCCTCAGGTAAAGTCAGTTGGCTACTTGAAATGATGGAGTGTATAGGGTGTTCTGCCACAGTCACCAAGACCCAACCACCATCTTCCATTACTTCCTACAGGAAATCGCTCGCTGCTACCCACCACCTCAGTAGGTAAGAGTGTTAGGTTAGGTATGGTATACTTTGTGGTTAAGGTTAGGTTAGGTTTCATTAAAACCTATAAGTTTAGGTTAGGTTTCATTAAAGCTTATAAGACCCAGACTAATTTTTCAACGCCAAATTTTAGTGCTTTTTCTGATGGAGATGATTATTTTTTTTTTTCCCGAAAACTATGGTTTTGCGCAAAATAACACTATTTCCATTAGAAAAAGCACCTATTTTAGACCAGGAAAAACTAGTCGGTGTCTCTGAAAAAGACCGCGAAACTTTCGTCCATTATTACCAAACCGAACTTAACTGTTTCGGGCTGAAATAACTATTTTTTGGTAGTGGTAGTACATGTAAAGCCACTATTTTTTAATTGCGCCATGGGAAATGGGATTCAAAAGACTCAGAATAAGGAGATCTACAACATGTGACAGGTTAGAATAGTCAGGCTCGAGGATGATAATACCGTGAGGGCACCATAAAAGTCCACTTGTAATTGATAATAACCGTAGTTTCTCACATTATAAGCAGGTAGTCTTCCATCCTTTGACCTTTCCAATTCCTTGATGAGCTCTAATACCTTCTCGCCCAACATGGTCTGGCACGTCAAGGTATTAAGTGGACAAACACACAGGTAGCTAGGCACTTTCGCGCTCCTTCTGTTTGTAAACAAACGCAGATGGTGAAGGAGCTTGAGCTTATGGTGTTAATATTTATATATTATCTGATAGTTCAACTTTTTTTGCACGTAGGTTGTACTGAAATATCAGTAGTATATCTGATGAGGTCATGAGAGCAGCACTGGTATATGCATTTATATTTTTTCAAACAGCGCAAAAAGTGTTGTATGTGATGAAAAATAGTTAAAATACTTTGGTTATTGTCATTCTATGATTCTATCTGTAGGAGGCCTCACTTACCACGTCACCAGCTGGGAGTCTCAGCCACTCGCCGCTACGGTGTGGTGGACTTGTGAGCAGGCAACCACAGGCTACGGGCGTGCTTGTGGATCCTCACCTCAGTGGCTCAAATGGGGATTTCTTACCTCAGGTCAGTTGTAAATAGTGTAGTACATAGCCAACTACGTTATGGATTACTAGTAAAAATTCATGTGGCGTCCATGGTTTAGTGGGCGACCCGGTGCTTCACTCAGTGCTTCGCCCACTCCCACGACGCACCGGTTGCCATCATAAGGACATAAGGAAGCTACAAGAGGCCGTGAGACCTACACGTGGTAGGTTCCTGTTACTTATTACTATACCTACATCCACCTTTCATACCCATCCATGAAATTGTCTAGCCTCCTTTTGAAACTCCCTAATGATTCCGCACTACCTGACGACAGAGTCCATTCCAATCATTTACCATCCACCCATACCTGTATTACAGCAACTACCACGTGTAGGTCTACCTGATTCGTGTAGCTTCCTTGGATCTTCGTTTAATGATCGGGAATAAAAAAAAAAACTAATTACCAATGAATATAACTTGATAAGTGATCAATACTGCCGAACAACTACTGTACTTAATGAACAATGGTAGTTACAAAAGTTACCGGTACACAATAGGATTCTTAATCTTTCTTCTCCATGGTCTCCTAATTTGCTGCATTTCCTCAGGTACTTGGATGTAATATAATAATAATAATGTCATGGTTTTCGTAATCTGTCGAGTTGCTTAAACTTTTGCTGCTTAGTTAGTTTCTTACTCTGGATCTTAAATATTGTCTTCTGTGCAATTAACCTTACTTGCAGAGGGAGCAGCTTTGCCTCGTCGTAAAGTGTATTAATTAGCAGGTAGAGGTTCATGCTTTTAGTGGACGAGTTGGGATTTAGAGGATGGTGCCACTGCCAAGCCTCGCCTTCATTATTCGTCCTCATTAAACTCTTGTCTTTTTGAGGTAGTTAAGCTTATGGAGCTTCTGTGCTTGAGCAGTCTGAGGGCATCTGTCTTTCAGCTGATTTAAAGCATTGATATAGGAGGCAGGAAGGTTGGGCAGTGCCATCAAATAGTCGTAAGTATATCAGTTGAATTAAACTGACCTTAAGTTGGTGCATTGGGACCATAATGAGTGGTGCAATAGTACCAGGTAGGCCTATGAGGTGCATTGGGACCCGATATATGGCGCATTCGGGCAGTGGTGCATTAAGACCATACACCCCGTCAATAACACTATATACGTAGTCGCCACTCGCCAAATATTACAAATTTTAGCATCACTACTAATTTGTATGTGCCACTGAGGACACTTACATAATATACTACTGTGCATGCCTCTTCAGTGGTACATACAAGTCAGTAATGATGCTAAAATTTGTAATATATGGCACCTGGTGACATTAGTGCAGTAGCGACTAATCAGACTATAGTGTTGTTGACGGTAGAAAATGCTATAAGGTCCAGAGGGTAGTAGAAAGAATGTCAAAGTGAATGTTTGTAAGAGCCAATATGTAAGTAATATATGGTATATCAATCATTGGGGGCATACGCCGGGGGGGGCGCGTCGCCTCGCCCACCCTACGACGCCACTCCCGGGGGTCACCATGCGCGAGTTCCCATGCAGGCTCCATTCCCATACCAAGCAGCTCTCGACAAGAAACATCAACTTGCCCCAGCTACGAGCCTTGTGGGCGCCCCCTTGGCCTCCTCCACGCCGGATTGTGTCTTACAGATACAAAACCTGATGGGAAGGATCGGTTTCAGGGTAGCGTGCCATATAGCCGAAGTTGGCGCTGACGGACTATGCAGGTAATAGGCTTCGATTCAGTCTCACGGTGCAATCGCTGATTTGACACGTAATCATCCCAGCGATACCCCATGATTCTGCGAAGACACTTATTACCAAAGGCATCGATTCGTCTCTTCAAGTCACTATTTAGTGTCCATGTCTCATGGTATAGGAACGTCTAAAATATATAGCAATGCCGGTGTCAAATTTATTTATTCTTCAATTTTCTTTTCTTACAGCGCCTCAGACCAGCCTGGCGCTGCGGTACAAGGACACAACACATCCCTCAAGCCCGTCCCACATGGGGGCCGACTGACGACGACGCAACACGCCTGCACCCCGACTGACTGATGGAGGTTTATATTGAGTGCCAGGTGGGGCGGGGCATCACGCCTGGATCACCACGGACCTCTCCTGTGTCCCACCACAGTGGCTAAGTGGATGTAGTGGTGATAAGTTGACATAATAGCCAATGTCTGTGAAGGTAACTTAATTATTGTAGTTCCTATTTCAATGATATCCAATTATACTTCATATTTAAATTAAAATATTAGAGTAACCAAACTGCTAACTCCTGCATTTAGAAACACTGAACAAATCCTTACCAACCCAATGGACGTGTTTCAGAAGGACTTATTTTCACAGGTTGGTAGGTGGCAAGTTGGGGGACAAGTGGCTGCCTCATTATGTCTTTGGTCACCATCAGCGATTGTTTCCGTTCTTTCCCTGGTTCCTCCTCGGCCATGTTCATCTTGACTCTTATAATAGTCTTTCTAGTGTCGCCTCAGACCTGCCACGAGTACCAGTAAGACTTATTACTGGAAGGTTCTGCTGATGTAGAATGTGTAGATGTTTTCCCATACTATTGTGACATGGTTAGTGGCAGTAAATAGTGCATAAGGATAGGTTAGTGATATTGTACATGACAGAAAATGACTAGATTCAGAAAGTACTGTAAGTTGTAGATGTT
Organism: Chionoecetes opilio; assembly: GCA_016584305.1. NCBI lineage: Eukaryota > Metazoa > Arthropoda > Malacostraca > Decapoda > Majidae > Chionoecetes > Chionoecetes opilio. Next base: position 6,236 of record JACEEZ010021617.1, read on the forward strand.
GATATTCCTTCCCTCCCCAGGTGCCCCATGCCAGATATGTCCCCGACCACGACACAGGCCCATCACAGGTCAAATATTTGGCTCTTGTTACAGTATTCAGTGCTTAGAATCTTTATCATCACTTTTTATAATCATTTTAAAAGGATGCATTGACTGTACTTAAATATTGCAGAAAAACTCTTAGTAAAAAAAAAATTAGGTAACTTGAGGTCTGTGATGGTTGGCCCTCGCCCATGGTGGCGCAGGCAGGATTTTATAGTGACGCCTGTGATTAGAGGCTCATGCCGCCCCCGTGTCCTCCGGTGCACTCGCAATCGAAGGTAGAGTTATGGGCAGCATGTGGGTGTTCTTAGGCAGTTAGGCCACTCAACGGTGCAGAAATATTTTAAGTGGATTTATAGGCCTCGCTCAGGATCGAACTCTGGTCTTTGAGAAAGCCACTCGGTGACGCTAAAACCACACTGCTACCGCCGCCCCCAAACCAATATGCCATTGCATAGAAAGCTTTTACACCATTCAATAGCTTCCCAACCACACCATACACCTTCAATATTTACATTACTTTCATATCAACTCTGTATTCAACGTAATCTTTTAAAAAAGCACACAAACCCCTACCTTTTCTAAAACCTCCCTGCTCTTCACTGATGCTATTTTGATTTTAATTTGTATAATTTCTTAACTTGCTCCACAGATCTGAGGATGATGACAGACCAACTACATCAAGCATCTGTGAACCTTGGCACTCCTGCTCTCAATACCCAGTGGATGTGTTGACCGTCGGGTGGCGGCGTCATCGCGAGGAGCGGCAAAACCCACTCATCCTGCCCGCCCTCCATTCCGGCCCATCCTGCCCGAGCTTCGGCGTGCCCTCCATTCCGGCCCTGCCCGGCGTGGAGGGGCCGCCTTCCCTGCTGCCACACTGATTAGCCGTTTTTTGCTGATTAATGATGTGTAGTGTAAAGAGTTCGAGAGACTCTTCCAACTTTTATTTTTTGCTTTTAATTTTTTTTTTTATTTAATATTTTTGTAAGGAAATGTATTAAAGCAAAAACACCTTGTAACAACTGTAGTATATCGTGGCTTACCTAATAAATTATCATACACATACAGTCTATAATATTATACTCTCCCTTCAATGAATTACCTAGCTGCTATTGCAAACACATGAATCAGTTTTATATACCTATTGGCCTTTACGTTAACTTATACATACAGAATAGTTAGTGAGAGAAATGGGAATAGGGAAGATTTGTGTGACTAGAAAGGAACTGGAGTGGTGACAAACAGTACCTTGAAATGGATGCATGTACTACGTAAAATAATAATAAGGATGTATAAAGAGTAGAATGGATGTTAGAAGTATGAGAGAACAACACCCTAAGTTAGGTGGGGGTGCTGGAGTGTGTGACTGAGAGCATTGCAAGACGTGATATAGGGGTGCATGGACAGGTGCAAATGGAGACACTTCTACTGTGGCCACTGCCTAAGCGACGTCTAAGGAACGGGCGTCAATGTAGCTAGTAGTTCCTCATATTTAACTATTCTTGATCTGGAATCTGAACCACCAATGCCATCGCTTTATGTTACTTACGTTATGCATACACAGATGTAAAAGGGAACCAGAATAAGCTCCAATAGTTGTTCATGATAGTATGAACGAGCCACGGTAGCAGTGTCTCCATTTGCACCTGTCCATGCACCTCATTCTCACGTCTTGCAATGCTCTCAGTCACACACTGCAGCACCCTGGCCTCCTACCTAACTTAAGAGTGTTCTCTCATACTTCTAACATCCATTCTACTCTATACATCCTTCTGATTATATTACGTATGTACCTCCATCCTTTCAAGGTACTGTCTGTCACCATTTCCACCGCTCCACACTTCACTTACAATTCCTTTCTAGTCATACCAAGTCTTCCCTATATTACTCTCACTAACTATTCTGTTCATAATTATACGGAGGGAAATTGCTGGCACGCACCTGGGCGAGTCGTCGCCTCCGTGGTGTAGTGGCTACGAATCTGCGGGCCCTGCTTCGAATCCAGGCCAGGGCAAATTGGCGACCAGCCAACCAGCTGTTTCCTCCCTTTCGGGGTTGATAAATGGGCTACACTCGTATGGTCCCGTCTCCATATCTACATTTTCATTTTTGCTTCCTTAGTGCTTAGTGTGCCGAAGCACCACCCCGGGGCGGGTCACAAACCCCGGTACCCATTCACTGCTGGGTGGACTCGGCTCGGGCTTTAAGGAGACCGCTGTCTTGTTCTCCGCTCCGCCGGGAATCGAACCCGAGACCTCTCTGTTGTGAACTGAGCGTTATAACACTACATGTGGAGTACCCTCCGTAGTAAAGTGTGTGCTTTACTTGTTCTTTGATAACTTGTGATACTAATGCTTATCATTTGATTTTGAGAGATCAACACTCATCAGGGTTACTGGGCAGATGCACAAGACAAAAGGATAAACTAAGTATGCCTAGTAATTGAAAACCTGTATGCTATCTGGCTCCCTCTGGTGGTCAGTCAGTCTTTGTTTAACTAGAAAAACCTTTAATAAAGCTCTCATTTCAGCTATCAAGTAGGCAACAGTCTACCTTACGCTACACATGCTCCAGGCGCTCCATCCATGCAGAAGTGGTAAAATCCTCTTCTCCCGTTGCTCCTCCATGGCGGTGAAGCAAGAGACGTCCTCCACATCAACATGCCGGAGGCTGTGATCAAAGACATTCAACAGCAAGATACCTCACTCGCGGTCCCTCCAATGCAACTTCTGTTATCCGCTGACGGTGGCGCCGCCGTGCGGCAGGTGTTAAACCAGTCTGCTGGCCCCATTCACTTGCTGCATATGACCAAAGAATTCACTTCAACTCTTCGCCATTTAAAACTTTGCGAGTCAACATTTACCATGAAGCATATCAATAGAAGCGCAATTTTATTAGCTTTCCATTGATATATTTCGTTCTCTGATAAATGAATTACAACCATGCATACATTACCGTTAACTAAATAAATAACATCAGCAATCGGGTAATTTTCCCGATTGATGATGTTATTTATTCACTTATATATTTCGTTTTCTGATAAATGAATTAGCACCATGCATAAATTAGCGTTAACTAAATAAAATAACACCATCAATCGGGAAAATTACCCGATTGATGATATTATTATTTAGTTAACGCTAATTTATGCGTGGTTCTAATTCATTTATCAGAAAACTAAATATATCAATGGAAAGCTAATAAGATTGCGCTTCTATTGGCATGTTTCATGGTAAATGTTGACTTGCAAAGTTTTAAATGGCGAAGAGTTGAAGTGAATAATAAGTTCATGCATATTTCTTCAGAGTCTCGTAATGGCATTTCTTTAGCATGTTTTACTGTTTTTTATTTGATAATATTATAGAACAAACATTTACGAAGATAACATTATATCATATATACTGATAAACCATAGTCTATATGATTTTCATTGATAGTCATATGCAGCAAGTGAATGGGCCAGCAGACTGGTTAACTCCTGCCGCACGGCGGAGGTCTATTTCACGCGCACCACAGGGCACCCCGGAGTGAGGTATCTTGTTGTTGAATGTCTTTGTTGTGATGCCGTACGTACGTACACGACACCCAATGGCGGGACACACTGGCCTGCAATGTGGAATAAAAATTTAGTTAAGATGAGAGAGAGAGAGAGAGAGAGAGAAGAGAGAGGAGAGAGAGAGAGAGAGAGAGAGCACGGGCACAAAAGCTCACAGAAAGAGGGAGAGAAAGTACAAAATACCAAATCCACTACGCATGGTAAGATTGCCTGCTATATAAATGCAATAAAAGAAGTAAATATGGTAAATTTCTAGCGTTTACCCATACTCTCCCCCTTCCCCCAAACAAGAGAAGTACATACATACATACATACATACACACACACACACACACACACAAGCTCACCCGAGCCATCACACCCACCATTAACCCGCCCCATACGTGTCACATACACACACACAAGCTAGCCCCGCCCCATACACACACACACAAACACAAGCTAGCCCCGCCCCACAAACCTGTGGGGGGGAGGGGGTGCATCGTCCCCCTAGTAGCCCTCCCAAGTAGGGTGCCACCCAGTGTAGCATAAAGCTTTGAGCCCCTGCCAGCCTCGCCGTGACGTCACCACTTAGGCCCCGCCCAAGTAAATATATTTCAATTTTTTTTTGTTCCTGGTTCGATCTTGGATCTGATTACAGTTTTAGAATCCCGGGGTTTCATATCATGAATTTTTATAT
>JACEEZ010021617.1:16526-45426 GCA_016584305.1 Chionoecetes opilio
TTACCAATAATTTGTACATAATATTCAAGTAAATAAATCTATACATAATAAGAACTGAAATGGAGTATACTTAAACTGAGTTACAAAATCAATCAATATAATATAGTAAAACTAAAAACTACTTAACGTATGCACAGATTATAAAGAAAATACATCAATAAAATCTTACATTTTTCTCTTAATGTAGCATCCCCACTCTCAAGCAGACCTAGACCCTCCATGTCAGACCACCAGGAATACAGCGCTGGATTTCAGGAAGGACTGTTTGGACATCTCTGAAATAGTCTGTTATTCTGGCTGGCCTCTGACACGTGTCTAGGAGAGCTTGAAGGACCCTGAATATGAGAGCACTTGCTGCAGGTGTGACTTGTACGGCTGCTGGGCCGATGTGTCTGTGAGCCGGGCAGGTGCAGGCTGACTTACAATGGGCAACTAAACTCAGGGTTGACGATGGAGCTACATTCAAACCACCTGGGACACTAGCGAGCGAGTCAAGGTAGCAACTTTGCATAGTTGGAACATCCTATTACGACTGTGAACTTCCCTATGTCCAAAGTCCGCGATCCCACACAAAAGTAGAGAATAACACACAGGATACTTGTTCAAGCATCAATACTGTATTTACCTTCAGAGATGTTAAAAGACCACATGAGGAATTGTCATCGTTTCATTCCCTTAGATGAAATGACTGCACACAAAACAGTATGAACACACATGAACTAATGAGTGATGAAGCACACATGGGCCACTGCCTGTGTAGCGAGGTGATGACACCTCTCCTTGTGCGGGGACCATCTGGAACACAACATACCAAAATCCACTATAGGAGGCTGAGGTGACTACATGGGGTGTGGATATATACCAAGAGGCTATGGAGTGAGGGAGGTGTAGTGGGGAGGACGGCTGAAACACAGCACGGGGCAGCTGCCAACCGCTGCCATGCTTCATGAGCAGTGGGCGGTTGGCAGCAGCAGCTGATGAGCAGGTGGTGTGTTGTGTTGGTGTAGTGTGGGTGCAGCGCTGGACTCTTTTAGATGTAAGAGTAGGGTCCGTCAGTGAGGGCGCTACAGAGGAGGAGTCAGGAGTTGTCTTCCTTGGACATATCTCCTCGGTTAGGCTTGTACTCCAGGCCCGGGTCGAACTGCATGAGGACAAAGACCTGGTCGGTGGGCAGCAACGTGAAGTCATCTGGCGGGTTGGTTATCACATACCGCTTGGACGACGCGTCACACGAGCTTGATGTGTCGCGGAATCTGCAGTCCAAACCAACGGCAGATTGAGGAACCAATCGGAGTTGTCTGTAAATCAATTTCATATCTCACGAGCATAGCGAAAATATCTCAAAAACACGCGTTTTGACCCTTGAAACAATTTACAAGCTTGCCCAATGGCCATGCTACTGTACAATAAGTGCAGAAATGTCTCATAAGCCGTGTGTTTAAAAGCAGGTTTACATACTTTACAAAGCCTACTTTTGCAGGCTTGAATAATTTTTAACAGGAATTTAACAAGCCAGGTGCATACACATCTTGTGAATCATTACAATAGCTTACTTTTACAATCCATTATCTATTGATGCAAAGGCTCTCTTATTTAGAGGTTGGCTCTTACTGAATATTGAATACCATTGAAGGGTATAAAGTGCATAAAGCTGATATATGAATACATAGGAGAAGGAGGAGGAGGGAAGGGGGGGTGGAAGGGAAACTTGTAATAAAAGGTGGAATACATCATGACCCAGTCCATCATAAATCACAGTTGTCAAATTGAATTATTCCTGTCTCATTTACAGAAAATAATTAATCGTAACAGCTCATTTATATGGATCTGGACCGAGCCTCAACTCCAATTGCTTGTGAGACACTCATGAATAGCCGTGGGAGACATTGTTGTAGGGAAGAGCTGGAGGTACAGAGTGTGAGGTGCAGGTGGGAAGGGGAAGGTTTAGGGACAGCTTAGGTGCCTACTTACCTGTATAGACCGATACAAAGCATGCCATAGTTCCTCAGCGCCGCACAGAAGAGGTCGCCATACTTGCCACCCTCACCAAACTGACCCAGCGGACCGTCGTACAAAGAGATCTGGCCCACTTGACACCGATCCCTGTTACCTAGAGTCTCAGGAGTGCTGCAAATGAAGGGTTGGTTTCAATAGTTATAAGAGTATTGTGTTATTTAGAGCCACTCAAATCTATGACAGCTGTGGTGCTCCAATTGCAAACTGAATGTATGTAATTAGCTTAAAGGCACAGGCACACACACACACACACACACACACACACACACACACACACCACACACAAAGGGACACAAGCAAATGTTTAAAGAATACGATTGAAAATTGTGAGAACATAATTTTGATGGGGGATTTTAACTGCAAAGAAGTTTGCTGGGAAGAATGGTATACTGAAGGAGGAGAAGACTCATGGGGTGGTACATTGTTGGACCTGGTAATGAATAACAATATGACTCAGTGGATTAAAGAGAACACAAGATTCAGAGGTAGCGAAGAACCATCAAGACTAGACCTACTATTGACGAAAGAACTGGAAGTAATTAGTAAAGTAAATTATCAGTGCCCACTTGGAAAGAGTGACCATGTACTTATTGAATTTGAAATAAATGATAGCAAAAAAGAGGGGAGAAGAGAAGAACACAAGAAAGGAAGATACAATTATGGAAAAGCAGACTTTGACGGATTAAGAACATTCTTCGGAGAGACAGACTGAAGTAGTTTCCATGCAGCAAGGAATACCCAGAAAAAATGGGATGAGTTCATCCGAATTTACACCGAAGGAATAAATAGTTATGTTCCAAGGATAGTTATCAGAGAAAAGAAAAAAAATGAATGGTTTAACAGAAAATGTGAATTAGCAAGACTAGAAAGAGAAAAAACATGGAGTAGTTGGAGGAAAAAAGGAGGTATCAACCTTTGGGAGAAGTACAAAACAACTAGAAATGAATATGTAAGAATCCGAAGAGAAGAAGAAAGTAACTATGAGAGGAATATAATAGAAATATGTAAGAACGAACCGAAACTTTTCTATAGATATATTAATGGAAAAATGAAAAACAAGGAAGGAATAGATAAGCTGAAGGTAGAAGGCATAGTGTATGAAGATGCATTACAACAGGCTGAGGTGATGAATAAGTGCTTACAGACTGTATTTACAAGAGAAAGTGAATTTAAAACGAAAAATATAATAGCAAAAGAAAATATAATGGTAGACATAAAAGTAGACGTAATAGAAGTAAAAAGGCTAATGGAAAGTCAAGATGTGAGAAAAGCCCCGGGTCCAGATGGATTGTCGAACTGGATAATGAAAGTGTACAGTAACCAACTAGCAGGAAAGTTACATAGTGTAATTGAGAGTTCACTCAAGGAGAGCAGAGTCCCGCTTGATTGGAAAAAAGCAAATATTGTGCCAATTCACAAAGGAGGAGACAAAGAAGAACCACTAGATTGCAGGCCAGTATTATTATCAAGTGTAGTGGCAAAAATGTGTGAAAAAATTGTGAAGGACAGATGGTTGAAATATTTGGAAGAGACAAACACACTCGCAGGTGGCCAGTTTGGATTTAGAGGAGGAATGTCATGTACAACGAATTTATTAAGCTTTTACTCGAGTGATCGGTGTGACACAGGAAAGAGAGGGGTGGGTCGATTGCATATACTTGGACCTAAAGAAGGCATTTGACAAGGTACCTCATAAGAGACTGCTCTGGAAGCTAGAACATGTAGGAGAATTGAAGGGTGGTTTGCTGAAGTGGATGGAAGACTTTTTGAGCAACAGAGAGATGAGAACAGCAATAAAAGATCAAAGTCAGAATGGTGCAGTGTGATAAGTGGAGTTTTTCAAGGATCAGTATTGGCCCCAGTGATGTTCTTGGTCTATGTAAATGATATGACAGAAGGAGTAAATAGTTATACGAGTTATTCGCTGATGCTGCTAAATTACTAAGAAAAGTAGAAAGTAAAGAGGACTGTGAGGATTTACAAAAGGATCTAGATAATACTTTCAGATGGAGTCAACTATGGTTAATGGAGTTTAATGCAAAAAAGTGTAAAGTGATGGAAGTGGGCAGTAGCAAAAAGAGACAGAGAGGAAAGTATTCGATGGGAAATGAATGGATAATCCAAATAGAGGTCGAAAAAGATCTGGGAGAATGGATTACGGACAATTTGTCACCAGAGAAGCATATAAACAAGATCACAGGAGATAAATATCAGTTGCTGAGGAATATAAGAATGGCATTCAAATATCTGGATGAAGAGATGATTAAGAAATTGATAACATCTTTGATTCGACCAAGGTTGGAATATGAGTACATATGGAATATGTATACAAGGTTGGCAGTGATTTGGTCACCACATAAAAAGAAGGATATAAGGAAGATTGAGAGAATACAAAGAGCAGCCACAAAAATGGCTCCAAGTCTGAGAGATTTACCATATGAGGAAAGACTTTCAAGACTAAAACTCCCAACTCTTGAGAAAAGAAGAGGAAGGGGAGATTTTATAGCAGTGTATAGAGCATCAATGGGTCTGGAAAAAATTGATAGAGAAGATCTGTTTGTGTGGGACGATAGAAGTGCAAGAGGTCATGAGAAGAAATTGAAAAGGACAACATGCAAGAGGGACATAAAAAATACAGCTTCCCATATAGAAGCATAGAAGCCTGGAACAACCTTGATGCAAAAGTGATTAATGCAAGAAGTATTCAGGACTTCAAAGGCAAACTGGATAATAGTAGATTTGGAGACGGGACAGTACGAGCATAGCTCTTTTCCTGTATGTTACAACTAGGTAAATAAATACACACAAACACACACACACACACATTTATCAATAGCACAACCGATGATATAGCCGAATGATATAGATGTAGATAGAAGATAATGATAGAAGATAAAGATATAGATAGAAGATATAGATGTAGATAGAAGATAATGATAGAAGATAAAGATATAGATAGAAGATATAGATGATACAACCGAAGACATAGATAATGAACATTTTCTTTAGGTAGATGATACATACATAGGCCTACATGTAAGAACACATAATATAAAGCTGCTAAATTTCTACATGAGGACTGTAAACCTTGATTTTTTTTGTCTTTACAGGAACACTAAACAGTATCCTATTAAAAACTCTTACTAAGAACAGTAAACCTATCAGTACGATTTATTCTCATCATCAACAACCACATATATATCATTAATTTGTTTATCCTCCTCACAGGGACGGTGTGGCGCCCGCAGCCCTACTCCAGGACAACTCAAATGATGAAGCCACTGGGTAAAGCAAGTGATTTATGAAAGGAAGAACGGTAAGTCTGCCGGTAACTTTGCATCAACAAAAGGTTGGTGAAAAGTTTCTTGAAGTGTGAGAATATGATTAGGAGGAAAGTAGATGCATGAATTGCATCGGGGTTTCATATCAGGTAGGGGTACGTACTATTGATTTTTGTTTTGTTTAGTTTAGTAATGTTTATCTTGATTGCTTAGGTAGGGGACAAAAATAAGCACGCAGATCCAAACATAACACCTCGTCACCCTGTCTCTTGTTATCTATGTATATCATTTTACGGGATATTTGTGACCTTTCTGTGGGAGAGGTAAGTACGTACGTATGCACACTATTCAAAGGCTACGTCAAAGGAATATTCGGGGGGAGGAAAAGTTAGCAGAATTTTGTGTTTTGTTGAGCAAGAAGAAGTCTTTGATGGGATATTTATAAAAAAGGGATTAGATGCGTGGCTTGGACAGATAATAATGAGTGTAGTGTGTGTAGCTCAAGAACTTTCATTAGAGTGAATGGTGAAGAAAGTGACCAGATTATTGTAAATATAGGAGCACACTAAGAAGCAATGCTGAGCCCTGGAATTCATAACAGTACTTTGCTTGAGAAAAATCACAAAAATGACCAAAATTTTTGAAAGAATTACGACTGCATATCAAAATTACCATGACCATCCAAACATCTCGGGCATTTTGTAAACAGAACATATTTAACGGAACTTTAAATAGAACATAGTACGTATTTAACATAACTTTAACCCCTTCACGCCAGATCTTTCCTTGCTATAAAAAATTGTCTGTTGTCAGCCATATAATTACGAAAAATAAATGAATATACCAAATTAGTTAGTGGACAAGGATACTAAACAGGTGATATCTATAAAATGTTGCTTTTGCTCATTAAAAATCGTCTAATGGTATTCAAATTACAATGGAAATTACGTTCTGGGCCTCAAGGGGTTAAACAGAGCAGTCTTAACCTAACAATTGATACAGCCCCTTGTGCCCCCACCTGTAGCCCCCCCTCAGCCCGGCGCCCTCGGCCAGGATCAGCTCCAGCTCCGGCGTGGCGCCAACCCGTGATCAGCGACCGGATCAGCGTCAGAGCATTTTGGTTGAAGTAGTCTGTAGGGCAGGGAGTGAACATAAGAACATATGAAATATAAGAAAATAAGGAAGCTACAAGAGGCTGTGAGACCTACACGTGGTAGTTCCTGTTACTTAACACTACCTTCATCCACCTTTCATCCCCATCCATGAATTTATCTAGCCTCCTTTTAAAGATCCTTATTGACTCCGAGTGATATAAGTTATTGTACTCATCAATGGCAGCATCTGAACTCCTATTTATATTCATATTTCTTAGCTATTTTACTGTCATTGGAGCAGAGTAGAATGAGACACATAGCTGTACTTACTGTGGACATGAGAGAATCAAGAAACAGAGACTGCGAAAGCTGTGCCACAAGCAAATGGCTGTGTTAAGTAAAGCTCCGTGTCAGGATCATCGTCATCATCTTGATCGAGAAACTGAACGTTGCTGTCGTTTATAAGTTCTGTGATCATGGGGACGTGGCGCCGTACACAGAACCCCGCCGCTGCAGCACGATGGGGGAGCCCAGCGGACTCAGCGTGTCGCCGCCGCTGCTGGGGTCTGGCGCAGGGTGAGAAAGACATGATTAGTGACATGATTTCTTTGTGTGTGGATGGTGTGGCGGATGTCTGAAGACTATATACACCTCATCTTAGGTTATAATGTACTCTGGTCCCTTGACATACATACATACATGGGTTTAACGTAAGTGGTTCTGCTCTTAAATAAGGTCTACCCTGAATGTTAAGACAAAAATTTGGATATGCACCTCATGGTTGTCAAGAAAATTGATATTTTGTATAAATTTACAAATATGCTATTTTCTCGTTATTTACCAATCAATATTTTTTTTACGCCTGATATATCCCTTGATCTACTTCATATTTACTTATCTATACATGTATCTTTCTATAGTTTTTTTGTATTTGAAAAAAAAAAGTGATTTAAAAAAAAAACGGCATATTACATTTTATAATATACTTTTGACAATCCAGGGCTCATTTGGATTAAAACTAATCAACCAAAATCAACGTTAGTGATTGAAGTAATGATAAACCAGCAATGCCATCATTTTTATGTCTTGTAAGTTTTTCTAATTTGATTTATAAGGAATTCTGGAAGTATCAGTCTTGTGAATTGCAAATAGGGACTTAATCATTGTAACTGAAAATGATTCGATTCGTGGTTCAGATGCCGAAAACTGTGAAAATTTCAAATCTCATTTTTAAATAAAAATTCAGTGCGTGCAAAATTTGTAATATTTTTTAAAAAGATTTGCTGAAAATTTTCCTGCGAGCAGCAGTGTTAAAAAATACGAGTCAGTTTTGCAGTTACAATGATTAGAAGTTCTATTTCAGCATTACAATGAAGTATTGATATTCCTTAAAAATCAAAATAGACAAAACTTACTACGACAAAAAATATGATAGGCTCGAGATATCCTCGAATCAGATTTTCAGTTTGAACAAACCTATTTGAGGCCACCCAACAATTGTCAAAGTATTATAAAAAAATAGGAATACATACCAATTTGGGACGTCTAATGCCTCCCAGACTCCTGTAGGGCGCGAAAGGTGAGTGCCTTTAAAGGTCTGGATGTGTATACAAAGAAAGGATACTTAAAAATAATAGTTCTTCCTCCTCCTTTTCCTCTATCCCTTTCTTCTCCTCCTTCCTCCTCCTCCTCTCCTCCTTTTTTGTCCACCTCCTTCCTTCTCCCCCCCTCTCCTCTCCTTCCTCCTCCTCGTCCCTCCTTTCCCCCCCCCCCTTCCTCCTCCTCTCCCCTTCTTCCTTCTCCCCTCCGCCTTCTTCCTCCGCCTATCGTATTTTACGATAGTTATAAATGATCATATATCAGATCACGCTGGGCAGGGCCCCGGCAAGCACCGCATGGGAGAGGTCGGAAATCCCACTAGTAAGGCTAAGGATAATTCAAACTTGCTCGAATTATGGAAAGTTATTGAAAAATTTGAACTGGCCTGAAACAGGTCGAAATATCCGAAGTTTTTAATTATACGGAATTAAATTTTGAGAGAGAGGGTTTACTGTATGGTGACCTGGGTGTATTAAATATATGGTGGAACATATTGTTACTTCACCCCCTAGGAGGTTAAGGAACAAGTGTACTTATTATTGCATTATGGAATTTAATGGTAAAAACTGTATCAATTTTTTTCATAGAATAAAGAATCAGTTACTTATCGCTGCTTACTTAGCTTCGGTTGACATATGAAAAAGTTGTTGACCGCGCAATAGACTTACTTTGTTTAAGAACACCAATCGTGTCATCGAAGGTCATGGCCTTGATTTTGGGAGTGAGGCGAGGATGGCCTCCTTGTCAGCCAGCGTCGGGTCGTCGTTGTTTGGCACCTTGGCACTCAGGATGACACACATATCACACAGGTTCACGTTCCACGCTCGCAAATCCCCCGACTAATGGCGATCCCTGCACGGCGGAAAAAGAAAAAAAATCCAAATTCAGTTAAGATCATTGGAAAAAAATTAATTTTTTTCCATAAAATCCTAGAGCAATACTTAAGGATTTTGTGAGATTTTTTACATTCAGAACAGAATTTTTGGATAGTTAAGATCATTTGGAAAAAATTTAAATGAGTTCCATAAAATATCAGGAAAGCAAAATCAAAAGTTTTATGTGAGACTAGCCGCAAAGCCGCCCTCCGGGCGGACTTTGGCTACTCCTGCGGAGGGTATTGGTGGGCCTTCGGCCCACCAAATACAGACTCTCCAGATAGCCCCTTCTAGCTTTCCTGAAATCATGGATTTAGAAATGTTGTATTAACGCCAACCCATTCACATCACCCCCAACCCATTCACTCACCCATTACCCATCACCCCCCACCCATTCACTCACCCATTACCTATCACCCCCACCCATTCACTCACCCATTACCCATCCACCCCCCCACACCCCTTACCCATCACCACAACCCATTCACTCACCCATTACCCATCACCCCCATCTATTCCATCACCCATCAACCCCCACCCATTCACTCACCCATCACCCACAAACCCCTTACCCATCACCCCCCCCATTCACTCACCCATTACCCATTAACCCCCACATCAAGGTTTCCTCAATTCTCGCAACCCACTTTTTTTCACAATTCTCGCTAATAGGCTGCTAAAAAAAGAAAAAAAAAGTGATCGGATCATCTCATAAATGGGCTTAAACCTTCCCCTGGTCGACCCCAAATTTCCAAAACTGTGCCAATGAGGGGAAATTTCGCCACTGGGGGCGGCACCTTATCGCAGACAGACAGACACACACACACACACACTTTCGCTTATATTATTATAGAAGATATTTACATACAGAAATTTTTTGGATAGTTAAGATCATTTGGAAGAAATTAATATTCCATAAAATATCATGGGGCCCAAATACTTAAGTTTTTTGTGTTTGATATTTACTTATTTATTTGTTAAAGATTTTGTTATACGTATTTGATATTTTGATATTTTTGTTATATAAATATTTGTTAGATAATACTTACTTTCAGAACAGATATTTTGGGGTAGGTTCTGAAGCATCTTCCATTCTCTTCTGATATAATCTACAGAGCCAACAATGACCACATGTTTGAGCTCATGGTAGTGGAAATTGGAGGCTCGAAGGGGCATAAACTAGGTTTCTAAGGCCGATGAGCGGTGAGTCCGGTCGGCAAAGAGGCAGACCACCACAGGCCATTCAACACTGTCAGGGCCCCGCTTGGTTACGGTCCTGAAACAGACAGAAATTAAAAGTGTTCATGAATAGGATCAAATGCAGTTACTTAAATGCAAACTTTAAATTAGATGATAAAAACGTTGGTCTTAAAAGTCAGGTGAGTTTAGTTATTTGTACTCTTATTAATACTATAATTTTTTCACTACTGAAAAAATGGACATTGTACTTGTAATGTAGATTTTATCATAATCTTAATACAATCTTAGTAGATTTTTAAAAAAAAAACTGGGCTAGGCTTCCAATAGTACAGCTTGGCTAAAGTCTAGTGCAGTCATTCTTAGGACTGTTCCTGGCAATGTCCTTTAGAAAGGGGGGTTTATGGCGGGAGAGTAAGAACATAAGAACATAAGAACATAACAACATAAGAACATAAGAAAATAAGGAAGCTACAAGAGGCTGCGAGACCTACACGAGGTAGTTCCTGTTACTTCATACTACCTACATCCATCTTTCATCCCCATCCATTAATTTATCCAGCCTTCTTTTAAAGCTCCCTAATGACTCTGCACTAACTACCTGTCTACTGAGTCCATTCCAATCATTTATCAACCTATTTGTGAACCAATTTTTCCCTATTTCTTTTTTAATCTACGCTTTTCCAGTTTGAAACCGTTACTTCTTGTTCTACCCTGATTACTAGCCGTAAGAACGTTTCCTACATCTCCTTTATTGTATCCCTTTAACCACTTAAAAACTTCTATATTCCCATACCCTCACACACTCCAACACTAGTTGCCCGTCTCCATGTATGTATTTATGTATGCTAGCAATATTGTGGGATGTGTTTTGCCTGCCATTCAGTGCAGGGTCGGTGGCTTACCAATTGCAGTCTTCTAGTAGTCTCGCAGGACACCATGGAACATCCCCGTAGAGTCGTATTTCATCTCCGTCTTCTCAAAGTCGAAATCCTTGGCTTGATCATCGGCTATTCCGACGGTCAGGCCACCGTTCGTCCCGCCATTCCCGGGTGCCCTGGCTGCGACTGGTAGGCCTGAGGGCGGAGCAATATTCTTATACAAATGGATCATACTAATACTAATAATCATACTAACATTTAATAGATACTCGTGTGGGATGAGTGTTAACCCTTGAGGCCTAGAACGTTATTTTCCGTTGTATTTTGACTACCATTAGACTATTTTAATGAATATAAGCAATATTCTATAGATATGAACTTTTTAGTATATTTGTCCACTATTAAATTTGGTATATTCAGTTACTTTCGTAATTTTATGGCTAACAAAGGATGATTTTCTATAGCACTGGAAGGATCTGGGCGTGAAGGGGTTAATGTTATGAAGGATTGCCTATAAGATGGTAACTTCTATCTCAATGTATTGTTTTGTATTCAGCCCGTTATGACTTGATTGCTATGATTTTATATTTTAGAAGGACCGTATTATGATTTCTTGGCTAATGTACATGATTGTGGTGGTGACAGGGAGCGGCGGGGAATGTACATGATTGTGGTGGTGACAGGGAGCGGCGGGGAATGTACATGATTGTGGTGGTGACAGGGAGCGGCGGGGAATGTACATGATTGTGGTGGTGACAGGAGCGGGGGGAATGTACATGTTGGGTGGTGACGGGAGCGGTGGGAATGTACATGATTGTGGTGGTGACAGGGAGCGGCGGGCAGTGATGGACTGAGGCTTGGATTACAGGTCAGGAATTGGCTTGAAATCTACACAATAATATTTAAGTCAATCATTAAGTAAGGACTATATTGTGCCACAGGTCAGTAAATGTTAAAACTGAAGAAAATGTAAGTGACTAATTCATATTATTTTCACAGTGTATTGAAGTAATTATCCCAGCATCATGTCTGTCGTATATTACTGACTTAACAGTATGATGCAGTAAAATACAAAATAAAATAAGTGGGGTGAGGGAGGGAGGGAGGGCCAGGGTTTGTGGGCACGGGGGGGTCACAGGAGACTGGTGATCCTAGGGATGAATCAAAGTATCCGGGCTGAATAGGACTCGCATTCAGAAGGAAATCATGTCTCGGCTAATATAAATGTAACTAGCTTTACACGTACCCGTTACATAATGCATTTATCTACGTTTGATATACGGGAAATGAGTTACACTCGTGGGGTCCCGTCTCCTTGACCAATTGAGACAAGGAGACGGGACCCACGAGTGTGACTCGTTTCCCGTATATCACAACGAGGTAAATACATTATGTAATGGGTCTTGTTTTTTTGTGAAGCAGTGGATTTTACTGTTCTTAATCCTGATAGCCATCTTTCACAATTTATTTGGAATATAGACATGTATGCATTCAAAATGTCATGTGTCAAAGATGTATGTAAAAACATGGATATTTGTCATACATGTCCCTGTGTTCCCTACATGTTGTTTATGAATGACTGAAAGGAGTGAGAGAGTGAGGCTGAAAACCCCGCCTCCAGGCTGCTTCATAGTTATGGAGAAATAATAACAGGAGGACAACAGGAGCGTGTATATTCTGTTTTGTTGTATTAATTATATTTCTTTGTGTATTTCGCCATTGTATTTCTCTTCTCTTTATCTTATTATGCCACCATATATTTGTGAAAAAGGAAATAAGTACATAATATATATATAGATATTTAACTATGAAAACTCTTGCATACTACTAACCAACTTAATCATGCAAATGCTGACTGGGATGTAACACCCGAGCACAACAGACTTGGGGAAAAAACATGCTTTTTTAACCCATTTTCAGACCTTGTCCCCCACACAAACTGTTCATGTCTCTCATCCACGTGTGGGGGAAGCTCGACTTTTAGCACCTGAATGCAAAGCAAAGGTTTGCAGCTGTCTCTAAAAGAAATACAACTTACTATAAACCGAAATATGCAAACATGAATTCTTTTGCAATGTTTGAACATTAGAATAAACATTTTGAGATACCCATTTCAGAAGTGAAATTGTGCAGTGCACACAATTGCAAATAACCCTTTAATGTTTTTATGCTAAAACTAAGGACAGTAATTATGGTAGTGTATCTGAAAAGTCTGACATGATGGTCACAAGCATCACAGTGCTGTGTGCACCATCTGTGTGGCCATCAAGTGCACAGTGTTGGGTATCTTGCTGATCATGCACGGGTGTCAAGCGACTGAGACAAGTGGACAAATCTGGTGCAGGGACTTGAGAACCTAGGTACTTGTTCAAAATTTTTTTTAAAATGTACATGACATGAAGGGACAAGGGGGTTTCGTACCTTGCTAGACATGNTCGATGGGAAATGATGGTATCCAAAGGTAGATCTGGTATGGTTAAGGCTGTACCAGAGATATATAACAAGATCACAGGAGATACATATCAGTTGCTGAGGAATATTAGAATGGCATTCAATATCTGATGAAGAGATGATCAAGAAATGATAACATCTCTGTTCGACCAAGGTTGGAATATGCGGCAGTGGTTTGGTCACCACATAAAAAGAAGGATATAAGGAAGATTGAGAGAATACAAAGAGCAGCCACAAAAATGGCTCCAAGCCTGAGAGATTTACCATATGAAGAAAAACTTTCAAGACTAAAACTCCCAACACTTGAGAAAAGAAGAGAAAGGGGAGATTTTATAGCAGTATATAGAGCATCAATGGGTCTGGAAAAAATTGATAGAGAAGATCTGTTTGTGTGGGACGACAGAAGTACAAGAGGTCATGAGAAGAAATTGAAAAGGACAACATGCAAGAGGGATATAAAAAAATACAGCTTCCCGTATAGAAGCATAGAAGCCTGGAACAACCTTGATGCAAAAGTGATTAATGCAAGAAGTATTCAGGACTTCAAAGGCAAACTGGATAATAGTAGATTTGGAGACGGGACAGTACGAGCATAGCTCTTTTCCTGTATATTATAACTAGGTAAATACAGGCACAACACACAGCCGGCCGCCTCGTCCAGGCGCCGCAGTCCACAGGGGCAATTCCTCTCCCAGGAAGTCCCCCGTGCCTCCCAACAAGCCAGGAGATGTCTCTCCACTGGCCCCGCCTTCGTCGGCGACTGCCACAGCCGGCAGCCCGCGCGCGCGTCTTCCCCTAGAGACAGCGTCTCCAATCCCGCGTCTTCCCCTAACCTGACTGCCCCGGGGTGACGCGCGGCACCCCTCTGTCTTCTTCCTTTGTCCCGGCGCCCACAGCCACCAATCACCGTTCAGTGACCAGAGATGCCGCGGCCAATAGGAACCCAGCGGCGCGAATGATGTCACCCTGATGAAGGCACTGCCTGCCTTCGTAACAATACTTTATATATATAATATATATATATATATATATATATATATATATATATAATTATTAATATAAAATATATATATATATATATATATATATAATTATATATAATATATATATATATATATATATATATATATATATATATATATATATATATAATATTTATATATATATATATATATATATTAGTATATATATATATATATATATATATATATAACAACTTACATGTTCAACCTGGACAGACTGTACATAAAAAATGCAGAAAGGACTACTTCAATCCTGCCAGGATTAAAAGTCACAATAGGAGATCAGATTCCACAAAGGACTCAAAGAGAACTCCAGCCCTTCGTTCAATCAACAAACATTTCGTTCAAACTGTCTTTTTTTGCGGACTGCCAGCCAAATACGATGGCAAGAAAAGGGTTTTGACGTGATACCAGTGAGGACAAAGGACACGTGAGGACAAAGGACAGTGAAGGTGTTATCAAGGTTAGAATATGCAAGAGATCTTCATGCTGCAGATGCTGTGTACCATCAACAATGCAGTGTCAACTTTCGAACAAACAAACGTATACCCTAGCATTTTGATGAAGGACAAGGTGGACCAAGCAAAATAGGTAGACCCTCTGTTCAGAAAAATCAGACGCTTTCCTAAAAGTAGTAAAATACCTTGAAGAAAATGATGATGAGCAAAACACAGTTGGAGACCTTGTCAATAAAATGACAGAATATATTGAACCTGACAATACCATTGATGCCACATGCGAGCCTTACAGTATCCCATATATGAAAAAGATGCTTGTGGAGAAATTTGTTGATCAAATAATCATTACAGAAGTCAATGGCAAGCCAAATGTGGTAACATTCACGCACAAGGCCTCAAGAATTTTGGGTGATTTCCTCTATGCGTCTAGGAAAGAAAACTGCGAGGAAGAAAAGGTGTGAATTGTAAAACAGCTGCCAAATTGATTAATGCAGATATAATAGACATCAAGGTTCCCAAAGAAACATACCCTTCATGTGCTGATGTCTCTAAGTGAGAATTTGGAATTCCTACCAGAAACTCTGTGGCTTCTACTCCAAGAACTGTTTGTTGGTAAAAATTGTGATCTGAAGATAGCAGCTATTGGCCAAGCTATAATGCAAGCAGTGAGGCCCAGAGTATTCATCACTCCTTAACAGATTGGACTTGTTGTCCAGATGCACCATTAGTTTGCCTCAAGGTTTTTGATAGAAACACTCAATAACCTGGATACTGTGCTGCTTATCCAGAAGTGAAGAGGTTTGAATCAGCAGCAGCTGTGTCACAAGGAACTGGTATTCTTGGTTTTTCCCAAGGCCACTTCATTCAATATGTTGGTGATAATGTGGATCACAACATCAGAACCTTTACGGCCACAACACCTTCCATGGTTGGGCATTATAGCTAGGGTTACACCAGCAACCAAAGGACCAAAACCATTGCCTCGGAAAAACAGTAACACCAGAAGATATAGCAGCAGTTGCACGTATCAGCATCCACATATGGAAATCAGAGGGCTTAGGCTTTTCATCTCTGACCTATGGAACAAACTGAGGACACTTCCAAGGAGAGATCTCTAATTTTAGAGTTCCTTTGCAAAATCTCCCATTAAACTGAATCCAAAGCAGCCTGGATAGTCAGTATTAATGCAGTATGTTCACAAAGGAAATCATCCGGGGATATCTTCCATTGTCTTTAAGCCTATGAAAAAACATGAATCCAAACTGATATGTTTTGCATCTACCCCACCCTACTCCACGTCTGGTAAGGGGACCAGACAAAGAGCTACGATGCCCACCCCAAATCATAACATTTGATCAGCTTCTTTGGTGGAAAGCCATTCTCAATGACCTCATTGAGAAGACATAAAAACAGCAACCTTCGTCAAATTGTACTCCGCCTCGGTGGCTTTCACACTGAAATGAGCTTCCTGGGGGTGCATGGGCCTTCTCATGGCAGACTCAGGTTTGGAAGAACTCTTGGAGACCATCTATGCAAAGAATGCAGTTCACATATGCTAACGGGAAAGGCTGCTTGCTGCACGTGCTGTGAGAGGACATTCTTGGTAGATGCAGCACTGCTTTAAATTCAATACTGGCTAAATTTATACTGTAGCTCCTCTCAAGAATTATCCAATAATGATGCTGCTGATGATGTCACTCAAACACTTGGAGAGTCGAATGTTCTAAAGCCTTGCAAGAAAGTGTGACTCAGGAAGCAGCAGTCGCATATATGGAGCACAAATAGGGGAAAAAGATGGAGCAGAGGAAAAAACATGAAATGGTGCCAGAAATGACAGAGGAAAGCACTGTGGCAAGTGATGAAATGACTGAGAATGCTGAACTACTAGAGAAATGCTAAAAAAAGAAATTGCCATTGAAGACATTGAAGATGCAGGTGTTGCAGAGGATGAAAGAAATGGTGAAAAAAAAGAAAGGGGAACTGAAAGGGTAAAGAAAAGCTACATGGACTCCAGTATAGGAGATGATAGAACCTTGTGACGTTTCTTAGGCTGAGCGAACAGGTAACTAAAACTACATCTTCAAAATCTTTCTGAGATGATGCCCTACTATGCCTTCGGGCCACAATCTCTTTGTAATGTCAGTCAATCTGTCCCTTAGAAGATGTCCAAACTTAACCCCCCTCGCTTTTCCGAAATTAATTATAATTTTTTTCCAGGGGCAGCCCGTGGGGGGCCCTCAGAAGGGCTTTTTTTTTTTACTCGAAAGGAGGGTGACCCAGACCTCCAACCTAGGAAACAAGTTGAGGCCAGAAATAGAGCTAATAGAGTATTGGGTTTCATTCCAAAATTTTAAAAGTAAAAGGCGGAAGTTATCAAAAGTTTTATCGGGCTTGTTGGCCTCACCTAGACTATGGGGTTTCAGTTTTGGTCCCATATACAGGATGGTATACCCTTGTTAAAAAACAGTGCAGGAAGGATGAAAAAAATGATAAAAGGGATGCGTAATTTTGTTATGAAGGGGGAATTGTGAAATGCCCAATTCGGGGAAATAGTAGGAAATTTTTATTAGAAACCCCCGAGCTAGTCTTGTCAGTATTTAAATTTTTTTTCTCTTTTTTAAGGATGATCATGTATTTTTTTTCCCGCCATCTTTTGTCTCTTTTGGCCATCCATCCTAGACGCCATTTTGTTCTATCTTTTTTCGTTTCTTTCATTTCCCTCTTCCGACACCCCCTTGTGCGGGGAAATTGTGGGATAATTTTTCTGCGATCAGTGATACTAAGATCCCAGATCTTTTTATCTTTCCCCATTTTGGCAGCCAAGAAACCCCCAGAGTTTAAGTCTTCAAAAAAATCCCTATTTTTATCGGTTATGGTCATAGGGCTTGTATAAGGAATCACGTAAAAGAGAGCTCACCAAAATTTTCTACGTAAAATTAAATACCCCCTCGCTCTGAAACAGGTTTCGGATTTGTCGTTTTACTGTAAAACCCAAACCCTTGTAACTTTAACCCAACTTTAAATTCTTAATCAAAGTAGCCAGTTTTTTTAAGCGGCCTCTTGGGGAAGCGAGTTTTTTTATTTAAATAGTTATTTCGGATTAAATTTTTTTTTTTGGGGTCACGGTAGATTTTTCCGAACAATTTCCCTTTTTCCTTTGGGCGGAAGGCCGAGGCAAGATTAGTGTTCCTCCGCGTCCTAAAGGGTAAGTTTCCCCCGGGCCCCCGGTTTTTTTTCTCCCTAGATATTCCTCTATATTTTTTCTATATAAAATATAGGTCAGTTCAGTGTACTAAGGCTGATTTTCCGCCCATCCTTTATAAGTGATATTAACAGAGTTTCTTCCGCGCCCCCAAAGGTTTTGGGCGAAATTCCCCCCAAGGGCCCAACAGGTCAAATGAAACACGACCACACTGCTAACTTTTTCTTTCTCTATAGATTTTTATCTTCCATGTTGATTTATAATATTAAGTAATATGACCTAGGGTGGGGAAATTCACAAAAATAGGACCAGTGAGGAGAGTTTGCCCCAAGAGCTTCCTTTCATCCATAGTAAGGGGTTCTTGTATCAGAGTGTAAGGTTATTCTTATTCCCAAAAGAGTTTTTGGTATAGTGCTAACCCTTATATTTTAAAGTGATCTCAAGTCAAGCCCTAAAAATTAAGTAGGAATAAAAAAATTTTCTTTTCAAAAGAAAACTTTCTTATAGTTTGCGGTGGGATTTTTTTCTTGTACATTTCAAACACTGGGGGACTTTTAGCGGGGGTATATTTTTCCCCAAAAAACAGCAACGAAGCGCACCGGGGGAAAATAAATAACAAGTAGTCAAATTTCAGTAAATTTTCATATAGTAATCGATCTTTTAGTAGGCTTAAAACTCCCCCCTTAAACCAAACACCAATACATACTGAACATGACATGTGAAGCGGAGGGGTAAAGAAGCCGTAGCCGCCGTTTACTAAACTCCCCCCGGGGAAAACCCAGCCACCCCACCCCGCCTAGCCCAAGCCCAGCGCATACCCGCGTCCCGGCCGTCGCGCCCTTCGCCACCCCCTTTAGAGCCTCCCACGCGCCTCGACGCCCGCTCGCCTCAACTGGGCCCACCCTTCATCATCGCCCGGGTAGCAGCGACGTTCCCCTCGCTCCGCCGCCCAACAGCCAGGGCCCGAGCCGCTGTTCCTGTAGCCGCTCAACACGCCTCGACACCACCCCCAGGGGAAAGAAAGGACGTGAACCCGGGGGAGGACAGTCTTGATCTCTCCACCTTTCCCCACGACGTCGTAGAGTTACGCTAATAACCCAGCGTAAGAACATCTACATCACGCCCGGGATGACATCGTGGACCCCACCCCCAAAGAATGAAGACACAGACTCAAGAAAGGAACGCTCTTATTTTTCCAAGATCCTAGAGGATTTTTCCAGAAAGAAAAGGGTTTCCTTCTCGGTTGTCCCGTCCCCAGGTAGCCGAATCAACGGCCATATTTTCCATCCACGGTGAAAAAGGACGCCAGCGACTTTCTGCGTCGATAGCAAGGAGCTCGACGAATCTGTTTCCGCACTCTCAAGCTTAAACCCGCCCTACGGAGACCTCCTAGAAGACTAATCCGGATGTTCAGGCAGTTTTAGTTATGAATTTTAAATGTTAAAAAAAAGGGAAGAATATTTTGAACATGAACTTTGAAAATTTATTTTATAAAAGTTGAAATTTTTATTTTTATAAACTTAAAAGTTTAATCCCTATTTGGTTAGGGTAGTTTTGCGTCACCCGGTTATACTCTTGTGGAAATCAAATAGAAAAGTGTAAAGGGAAAAAACATTGCCCAGGATTCAAAAGAAATTGAGGGTATATGTTCTTAGTTATCCAGGAAGGGGTTGTTTGGGGATCCCAGCTCACCAGATTTCATTAAAGATCGGGTTGGGGTGATTTTTAAAGGGTTTTTTAATTCTAGTTAAAATCAACACGACCGGGTAATTCAGGTGAAGATTAACAAAAAGTGTTCAATGAAACTTAGGAGTCAAGGTGAGTGTATGGAGACAGATGAAAAAATTTTGGTCTGGGATTTTCTCATGTTAGAAGTCGGAGCGTCTGATTCTCCAAAAGGGGAACGGTTAGTGGGAGGAGTATTTTTAAATTTGAGATGAGTACTACGCTTCTCACCTTACAGTCAACCGCTTGCGGGTTTTGACGGACATTTTAGGGCTTGAGGGCTCTTATATTTACCAGAGGTAAGGGCGTGCGCCTCTGGGTATTCTCGCACCGAGAATGCGGGCTAACAAGGGTTTACGGTCACGTTTATTACCCCGGTTTCGGGGATGGGATACTTCCTTTTTATTGGATTTTTTGTGTAACTAAAACAAAAAACCCCCCCGTTTTAAAGAACGAAAAATTTTTCCCTTAAAATTTACTCTAAATTCGTCTAAACATTCCTCTTTACGCAGTTTAAAAAAAAAAACGGAAAGATCCGTAAGTATTTACTTTGAACAAGAATTTTAAATTTTTTTCCCGGGAATAGACGGGGTAATCCCATTTTTCGGGAAAAAAGGAACAAATTTTTATTTTGAAAATCCGGTATGTCTTGCAGTAGTTTAATTTTTTTTTCTTTGTTAAAGGGTGACTCATCGTTTTTTTTTTCTTCCGCCATCTTTTTGCTCAGTTTTGGGATCCCATCCTAGACCCCTTTTGTTTTTTTCTTCTTTCGTTTTTTTCATTCCTTCTCCCCACCCCCCTTGTGCGAGGAAAATTCGGGGATAATTTTTCTGCGATCAGTGAAAAATAATGATCCAGATCTTTTTTTCTTTCCCCAGTTTTTCGGGCAGACCAAGAAAATTTTCCCCGAGTTTAACGTTTTCAAAACAATCCCTTCGTTATCGGTTTTTTGGTCATAATGGGGGGTTGTAGTAAGGGGTCCCCCGCTAAAATGAGAGTCACCAATATTCTAGTAAAATTCAAAACCACCCGCTCTGAAAAGGGGTTTGGATTTCGATATTACGTAAAAAACCAACCCCTTTTGTGAACCTTAGACCAGAATTAAAAATTTTCTTTTAAAAAAGTTTTCCCCTTTTTTTTAAGGGGCCTCTTCGGGGGTACGCAGTTTTTATTACTTAAATAGTTTGTTTTGGATTTTAATTTGTTATTTTTAGGCCGGTAAGACTTTTCCCAACAAGTTTTTTTTTTGGGCGGAAGGCCCGCGGCAAGAGTTGGTTCTCTCCCGCTCCTAAGTAAATTTTTGCCCCGGGCTCCGGTTTTTTTTTCCCCTGTATATTCCATTTTATATTTTATATAAATATTAGGTACGTCATTCACTAAGGGATAGAATTTCCCCCCATCCTTATAATTATATAACAGAGGTTTCCCCTTCCCCCGTCCCAAGTCTTGAGGCAAATCTCCCAACGGCCACATGGTCTAAAAGAAACACAGACCACCTGTCTCAACATTTTTTTTTCTCTATAGATTTTATCTTCCATGTGTGATTAAAATATTAATAAATGTTACCTAGTGTAGGGAAAATTTACTAAAAAAAAGGGCCATGAGGAGAGTTTGCTCCTAAAAGGCTTTTTTCATCACATAGTAAAGTTTTTGTATCAGAGTGTAAAGGTTTTCTTATTCCCCAGAAGAGTTTTTTTGGTATGTGCTAACCCTTATATGTTGAAGATGATTCAAGGAGAGGGCTTACCATTTTTCCAAAATAAATGGAAAATTTTCAAAAATAGTTCTTGTGTTATTATGAAAACCCCGGTGATTATCTGATTAGGAAAATAAATTCCCACACTTCCAAGAGAGTCCAAAGCCTTGTTTCCCGGGTTTAACCCCTCCCAAACCCCCACTACCAGATCAATCTAGTATTTAAAATTTAAAAAAACGGCCCCGGGGGTAATCCAGGAGTTTCTTGCCCGGGGCTGGGGGGAGCGCATTCCCTTAACCTAAATCCTTATCTTTTCCCCCTTAAAACATCCCTATTTTATTTTCTCCGCGTGAGATGGTCACATTAAATCACATAGGGGAAGTCATAAACTAAGTTAAATCCTCCCGTCAAGTTTTAACTTTTAAAAACATTTCCCCAAATAAATCATTCAAGTAACGTTTACCATTATAAAACCCCATACCCCAAAACCCCCCAATTTCCAGAACACAATTAAGTTTTTAAAATTACACTCACTCGAGACGCAGAGTAAGGGGCGATGATAGAAGTTTTAAATGGGTAAAGGGATTTAATAAAGGGGAGGTGGAAAAATTCTACGGCTTTTTTTCCGGGTAGAACAAGAAGTAACGGGTTTAAGTGGGAAAAAAACGTAGATTTAGAAATAAAAAAGGGGAAAAACTGGTTCACCAAAAAAGGGGGGTGAAAAGAAGGAATGGTCTAGTAGACAGGTAGTTAGTGCGATTTTTTTAGGAGCTTTTAAAAAGGAGTGGGTGGTTTTATGGATGGGGATGAAAGGTGGGGTAGGTAGCGTTGGGGAAGGAATACCAGTGTAGGCCTCGTGGCCTTTGTAGCTTTTTATTTCTTATGTTTTTTATATTTTATGTAAAAAAGTTTACTTTCCTCTAATTTCCCAACCAAATATCTTATCGAATAAATGTTATATATATCTTTTTAGTTTTGTTTAAAGATTATCACATAAACATTGTAAAGCACACAAAACAAATGCCATATGTGACTCTGAATAAATGGGCATAAACAGTTAATGACTTCAACTCTTCACTAGTAAAAAAATCTGAGAAAGCATTCAATGTGTTGCATCCCAAAAAGAAGCGGAATTATACCACTCATCCATAGAAAAAAATTAGTTTTTGATAAATGGATATGCACCGTGGTAAAAGTAGCGTAAACTAAACATTTATCTCGAAACAATCAAATTTGTATAAAATTTTCTTGATTTTTTCAGCAATTTTTTATGATACAGTTTTGAGTTTTGTTTCACTGTGTAGAGCTCCTGAAAAAAAAAGAAAATGAATATAAGCTTTTAGTACTATGTCAAAACCTTTTTTTTTGGCAAATATTTCTTGATAATTTTATAAAAACACCCGATAAATACAGACAGTGTAGAAAGTTCCCCCCTTTCTTTCTCGAAACTTTTCTCACTAAAGTAATTCTATGTATGCAATAAATGACAAATTTTCATCAGCAGTTCTGGGATGTTTTCAGAATATTGTATCTGCAATATTTCCTGAGCTATACCTTTGTAAAATTGACCATCTACTAGCAGTGAAATATTATTTACAACCTATATATTTTGGTTGTTGGTTTGGAAAGTATGCACGAAAGTTGTATAGATGATATGTCCACACTGTAAAGACAAGAATGCCACCAAGCAATAATTCTAGCCTCAATAATTTCGGAGGGTGGAGATTTTTGAGCTGAAGCCAAACCAAATTTTCCCCTGCCATGGAAACAGAAGGGGGGACGATATATTTCGTCCCCGCCTTCTGTTTTCATGTTTCCAATATTGGGGGGATATACTGTAGTAACAGAAACAAAAAAAAAGTTCTGCATACACCGACATACGCGCAAACATACGCTCACAGTCAAGCATCACAATGAAAATGCGCTTGTGTTCAGTATATTTTTTTCAAACACACTAAATAATCAAGTACTCATAAAACCATATAGTGTAGGTGCAAACATGAAGTAATATAAATCAAATGTGTGCATGTGTATATATAAACAAAATTACCCGTGTGTACAATTCATATAAAAGTCAACTCCACTGCACCCGTTTCAGTTTTATAGGTGTCTTGCACTGATGTCACGATCTAGCAGCTTCAAGCCAAAAAGCCCGCCCGTCGGAGCGAGCTGGAGGACCAACAAACTCCACTTGCTGCCCGGGTTTGCCAGTTATGGTTTAAATTTTTCCCCTTTCTAAAAAAATGTTTATCAGTATAAAAGGTATACTGTTAATCTTGGAAATATTTGTTCTATAATATTATCAAATAAAAAACTGTAAAACACACTAAATAACCCGCCATTATGAGGACACTCAAGAAATATGCAATGAACTTAATATTCTATTAAAGTAATCGTCCAGCCCCATTGTATCATCCGTTTTAATGCGATCAAATCGCCTTTAAGGTACATAAAAACAATACGTCGTCACTTTTGATCCAGTCCCCCTTTTTTAAAAAATCCCAATCAAAACTGCAAATTCCCCGATACTCAAAAAATCCTCAAGGTTTGCGACGAGCGCACGGCCCGGGACGTACCCAAAAGGAAGCGCTTTCCCCGCGCAGTTTCAGAAGGACGTAAACACGGAGATAATATAGTTTTTGGATTTCGGGTGTTTCTGATAGTTTTTTTTTGCGATATGCCAAATGAAGCCCCTTTTGGGGGTGCAGCAAGACAGCGGGCCCTTTTCGAGAGAAGTTTGCACAATTTTCCAGATCCCAAAAACTTTAAAAATGTATGGAAGAGGTTTGGGGGGACAAGAGCAAATTGGAACGGGAATTTGACTTTTGCAAGGATTGTATGATCATTCCCCCGGGATTGCTCAGCAACTGGAAAAAGTGTCTAGGGTATCATCAAAATTTGGTTTTGAAGGGAAAATTTCCGGGTCCCGACAATTACCCGGGGGGAAAACCTGCCACTCTTGTTCGACCAAAACAAGAGCTAAGAATTGACCCCCCCCCTGGCCCTGTGACAAGTTGCCAGACTCCTGAGGCAGGTTCTCTCCAGTTCACCAGCCTCAGCTCAGAACTAGACCCCCCCACCTTAAAAAACTCCTCGCTGCTGTCGGAAGGGGAAGTATTAGATCAACAACCCTGTAAATGAGTATTTCAGTTCACACCTCTTGTGTTTAGCTTTCCTTGGGTTTAAAAAATTCTAGAGCCCTTTTTTCCCGCCTATTAGGGTTTTTTTTAAGGTAAAATTCTAGTGTTTCCTACTCCCCCCACTTCCCCAAAAAATTTTGGGGACCTGTGGGAAGGGGTTTTCGGGTGGAGAAAAATCGCCCCGGAAACACGAAATTTAAGAGTTGTGGGGGGGGATAAACCCCCTAGATTAGGGTAAATTTTTTTTTATCTAAGAAATTTCCCAACCAATATTAACCAACCTAACCCCGGGGGGGCTTGACCCCCGATAACTAAAACCCAACCAAAACAAAATAACCAACCAAAAAAAAACCCACCCAAACCTAAACAAATAAACCTAACCTCCTAGCGGGGGGTTTGGGGGGGTTTTTCGACCCTTCGGTCACATTTTGTGAGGATCGCAGCTTAAAACATTTCTTGATCAGAAGAAAAAACCCAAAAATTTTCCTATTCAGGGAATTTTTTTCAAAAACCCCAAAATCAAAAACATGTGTTTGGACGCTATTTTTTACCCCAGCCAAATACCCCCATTCCCCCCGGTTTCCCAAGCTTTTTTTTTGGGAGAGGGGGAGTAAGGGAAACACTAAATAATACCTTTTTTTTGTTCTACTCCGTTCAAATGATTACAAAACTAGTTTAAAACATCCCCAAATTTCGATCTGATTATTTGCGTGACGGAATGTTGCCCATATTAATTTTTGGGAAAAATTCTAGAGTCCTTTCCCGTTCTTTTTTATTATTATTATTTTTTTTTTATCCACAGGCCTTCACATATCCCCTTCAGTACTTTACAACGTAATTATAAAGTGGGGGAGGGGTGCCCCCCCCAACCCCCCCTCTGGACTCCCTAAAATAAATTTCTAACCTTACCTAACCTTACCAAAAAACTCCATCTAATTCCAATTGCAGGAAAAAACTAAAATGTTCCCAGGATTGGTTAGGATAGAGTTAGGGTTTTCATTTTTTTTTTGGGAATGTCCGCTAGGGGTTATAGTAGGTTTTGGTTTGGTTATAGTGAGGTGATTAGCATTAAACCTTTTTAATTTTGAGGGTCCCGGGGGGGGTTTTGGGGGGGGAGCATCCTCCCCCACTTTATAATTTTTAAAGGGATTGAAGGATCTGTGGGGGTGGGGAAAAAAAAATATTATTTTACACTAGGACAGAATTCCATACAGAAAATTGGGAGGTGGTTGGTTCTGTTTTCCCTTTTAATTTTTAAAAAACATTCTCTCAAAGAGCTTCCGTCACAAAAAATTTCTTTTTGGGGATTGAAATTTTTTTGGGGGGAGAGAGACAAGTGTTTACGGGTGGGATATTTTTCCAAATCATGTGAGTAGTGGTTTTTTGAGTAAATTTGTTTGACTTAGCTCCAAAAAACCATAGGATTTTTTCGAAAGTACTCATTGTGATTCCCACACCAAATTTACCAAATTTCCTACTTTTAACCATGTTTTTTGGGGAAGTGCCAGGTCCTCCCGCTGAACCTCAGGCCCGTAACACCGTTTTATCCACCCCGTACTCGGGGTCAAAAAATATAGGGTTGGGGTCCCCTGACAATCTGAGGTTCTTTTCCTAATAAGTGACCAGGTCTTCTTTTAGTCTCGATTGGCAGACTCTAGATCGGTCCAGTGACAGTTTACTGTCTACACGGAAATACAATCGCTATCATAACTTTTTCCGACAGGGGTCAGACAGATGTTTTCATTTGGGGCCTTTCTCTTCTGACGTCATCAATAACAGCGTAACCCTGTTGGGGGGGAAAATTTTTTTTTTGCGCCCTTTTTACAAAAGTCGTATTTTACGGAAAAAAAGGACTGGAAACAATTATTTTTGGTGGTTGAGTTTTTAATGTATTCAAAATAAAAAGCCAAAAAAAAATGGGTCGGGGCGATTTTTTAAACTCTTCCCTCATTTAATACTTGCAAAAAAACTTTTTTAAAAGAGATACAATAGAAAAATTTTATTAGCTTTCCATTGATACATTTCGTTTTTTAAAATGAATTTGCAGCATGCATAATTACGTAACTAAAAAAATAACCACAACGGGAAAAATACCCGATTTCATGATGTTTTTATTATTTTTAAAGCTAATTAGCATGCTGTAATTTATTTACAGAAAAAAGAAATGTTTAAAGGAAAAACTATTTAAATTCCCCTATATTGCTCCATGCAAAAAGTTTTTTTGCAAAATATTAAAGGGGTGGAGTGGGAATATTAAGTTCAGATATTTTGAAGTCTCATAATGGCCTTTCTTTTTGTGTGTTTACAGTTTTTTTTTTGATAATAATAGAAAAAACATTTCCCAAGATAACAGTATTCTTTTTTACTGATAAAATTATTTTGGGAGGGGAAAAATTCCCCAAAACTGGGAAAAAACGGGCAGCAAGTGGGTTTGTTGGTCCTCCAGCTGCATCTCCCCGCCTGTCGCAGCCACAACAAAGGGGTGTGACGTCACGTGCAAGACACCAAACATCACCTCAGCAACAAAAACGTAACCATTCAGGCTAATAGGCTATAGGATATAAAAACGCTATAAACTTCGTTCGAGCTTGAATGTCCGTTTATCAACCGTTTTCGATTTGTATAGCCTATTTCCCGGACATAGTATGTGATCCTCATTTTATATGCAAAGACAGGCATTACAAGATTTATTTTGCACAAAACAGTTAAAACACTAACGCGATCTTTAGTCACCTTTGGGCCTTTAAACCACCGCCCTCCAATGCTTTAAAAGACTGCCCGGGGGGCAACTAAATATTTGATCTGCGCTCTACCATAGAATGTGAAGAGGGTTGACAGAAAATTTATTTTTTAAATAGATTAGCTTCCCTGAAAACTTGCCAAAAATGACACAGATAGCACTATTTATCTATTTTAGGCGAATAATTTTTCTGCCGCGGAGGGCTGAATGACGCGTTTTGCGTCATAGATATTCCAAACATCATTCTCGAATGACACGAAACGGGTCATAGAATGCGAGGGGGTTAAAGAGGAGAAAGCCTGCAACATTCAGACACTTTGAAGGGGGCCCTTTCCACGTTCTTGAGAAGAAGCGATCGTGTATGGGCGGGGCCACGATTTAGTGATTGAGCAAGTTCTCATGAGAAGTGTGAAAACAAGTGGTGATCTTACGAGGGGAAGAGGCATGACAGAGGTGCAACGTGTGACGTGGTTACTATAAATGCCGTCTGTGCAGAGATGAACAATGCCATGCAAGAGGTCACAGGACATCATACACCACACGTGAACACACAAAAAACAGAGGCAGGCAAGAATTAAAAGGGATCACAAGGACAATGAGAGCTTGAAAATTACCTCCAAAACTGAAATCCATTCACTCCTGACCCCTTCTCTCCGCAACATTGCTAGTGGTGTTACTGCCAGTGGCGTACCGAGGGGGGAGGGCCATGCGGCTATGCGCCCCCCCCTTTCCAAAAATAAATAATAATAAATTTATATATTATTATAAATATAAATAAATAAATATCTACACTATCTATCTATCTATCTATCTATCTATCTATCTATCTAAAACTATATATATATATATATATATTATAATATAAATATATAATATAATATATATATTATATATATATATATATAATTAATTATATACAGTAAAACCCTATAACTCGGCACGATAGGGGCTCTGGCCCTTGCCGAGTTATTCAATGTGCCGAGTTATTCAATGTCCTCCCCTTATATGGGGTTTTAAAAAAAAAAAAAAAAAAAAAAAAAAAAAAAAAAAAAAAAAAAAAAAGGAAATACAGTACTGTAAAAGCATTTAAAAAAAACACTTACCAGTGAACGGGTAGAAAAGTGCTGGATTTGATATCAAACTCAGCACAAATAGCACCATGGACGCACCTGCATCCATCCTTGCCAGCACTTTCACCTTTCCTGCAGGCTCAGGCTCTTCAATTTCATTCCCTCCCGCTGGGGGACACTCTTGCGTGATGGAGCTGACATCTTGATATACAGTACTGTATGAAAGTAATCCCAAAAAAAACGTTAAATAGGTGGCAAATTAAGCAAAGATCAGGAACCAGTTTCGTAGGCTGAGCCGTGTTTTTGTCGTCCAAGCACCGCTTGGATTACAAAACCCAATCCAAAACACTTGCTGAATGTGTGTTATACTACTTGTGATATTGTTGCAATGTTTTTTGTATTGATTTTTATTTCGGCTCCCACCAAGCTTGTTGTGTTTTTGAACCCAATCCT
>JACEEZ010021618.1:0-7500 GCA_016584305.1 Chionoecetes opilio
CCTGTGCTGACTGTGGCTGCGGCTACAGCGGCGGGCTGATGCCCGCTCATTTATTACTGTTTTTTTTATGTATATATGTATGTGTATGTATGTGTATGTGTATGTATGTGCATATGTATATGTATATGTATATATATTATGTAATAGATGTAAATAAATTACACCCCCCCCCCTCCTATGATAGAGATGTATTCCGTCCCTGGCGTAAAGGTGGTCCTTCCCAAAGAATCGGTAAAAATTATTTTAGAAAATTCATCTATTTTAGAAATAAATGTGACAACTGTGGACCCATCTGGTCCTTGCATAGGAGGAATAAGATGAGTAAAATATTTTTGTTGGAGATACTTTTGGATGATGCCAAAACTCACGAGATGAGTTGGATCCTGAAAAATCATAGTCGTTTTGGATTTTTTGCATTATTTAGTTGTATTATTATAATGGTGATGACATCGTGTCCTGGCGCTTCGTGTCCTGGTGGAACGCCGACGTGAGTTTCGACAGGGGATGCTTGCAGCCTATGTTGATCTCAAGAAGGCGTTTGACTCAGTGCATCGTGAGTCACTCTGGGATCTTCTGCGACTTCGAGGGATTCCTGCAAGGACTATTGGTTTGATAACTGGTCTGTATTCTGGGACTGAGAGTGCTGTGAAGTGTGGGGCAGGTGTATCCGGCTTCTTTCCTGTGAATACAGGATGAGGCAAGGGTGCGTCCTTGCCCCATCACTTTTCAACGCTTGTATGGACTGGGTATTGGACAAGGTTGTAGATCAAAGTGATTGTGGAGCATCCGTCGGCAACACCAAGATCACTGATCTTGTTTTTGCCGATGATGCAGTAATCTTTGCTGAGTCGCTGGAGGTCCTGGTGATGGCTCTCGAGGCGCTGCACGAGGAGGCAAAGCCTTTGGGACTTGAGGTTTCCTGGCTCAAGACCAAGGTCCAGGTGTTTGGAGACTTACTAGATGAAGCAGTACAGTCTGTTCATGCGTGTGGCGAGGACATTGAGATCTTGGAAAGTTTTACATACCTTGGTAGCGCAGTCCATAATGACGGCGGGTCACGTCAAGAAGTCTTACGGCGGATTGGCATAGCCCACGGTGTTATGGACTCGCTCAGCGGGAGTATTTGGCGTTGTCGGTACCTGTGCAGGAGGACAAAGATCCGGATCTTCAAATCGCTTGTGATCCCTGTCTTACTCTATGGTTGTGAGACATGGACACTAAATAGTGACTTGAAGAGACGAATCAATGCCTTTGGTAATAAGTGTCTTCGCAAAACCATGGGGTATCGCTGGGATGATTACGTGTCAAATCAGCGATTGCACCGTGAGAATGAATCGAGGCCTATTACCTGCATAGTCCGTCAGCGCCAACTTCGGCTATATGGGCATGTGGCACGCTACCCTGAAACCGATCCTTCCCATCGGGTTGTATCTGTAAGAGACAATCCGGCGTGGAGGAGGCCAAGGGGGCGCCCACAAGGCTCGTGGCTGGGGCAAGTTGATGTTTCTTGTCGAGAGCTGCTTGGTATGGGAAAGGAGCCTGCATGGGAGCTCGCGCGTGGTGACCCTCGGGAGTGGCGTCGTAGGGTGGGCGAGGCGACGCGCAACCCGGCGTATGCCCCCAATGATTGATTGATTGATGACACGAGGTGTATTGACATTTCCGTCTAACTTTCTCTATTTCTGCAATATTCGCGTTCTTAGATCTAACTTTCAATCAGTGGAACATCACCTCTCCTCCTTTAGACCTCATATTTCCCTAACCGAAACCCAGGTGTATGTGAATACGGACAAAGTAGTCTCTTTTCTGGTCACTCTACTCTGTCTATCCTCATTTCAAACAAAGGTGGCTGTTACGTATATAAACGCAACGACTTCATTTGTTCTCGTGTCCACGTGTCTCGTGTCCACGATCTTCACAAATATTTACCATCTGTCTTCGACTTCTATGTCACTTTCTTACTAAATTTTTATATGCTGTATATATTCCACCAAACTCACCAGACAGTAAAATTCTTCAACTAGTTAACATCCAAAGTGATGCACTACTTAACTCATTTTCCCTTTTGCAGAGATTGTCATTCATGGGATATTAATGTTCACCACCAGCTTTGGCTATCATAATCTTTCACTTTGCAGCCTCGTGAACAAGACTTCCACTGTTTTATCCTTAATGATTATCCTTCACCTAGATTTGTTTGTGCATTTTCTCACCCGTATTCCTGACCGCCTTGTAGACACGCTCAACATTACTGACCATTTCCGAACCTCTGTATGACCGTTCAGCATACTATGTTAAATTATTTTCTCCGTTGACCTCTACCGATTACCAATCTTAATACTGTAACCTATTGCCCCGGTGCTGCATCTGGACCCACCTAAACGAAGGAGGCTTCTGGCATTACACCTCAGTTCAGTGAGAGGGCCTAATTAGAATCTGGCTGTTCTAGAGGTATTTTAGCAAGGTATAAAACTTTAGTGTGGTGAGGCTCTGGTTATTTTCCCTTAAAGTGTGCACTATTCACAAAGCACAAAGATTTTTTTCAACTGAGACAAGCTACATGTTCTTTATTATCCTCTTCTTTGCCGACAAATGGAAGAAGCTGGAACAGACAGCTTGTTTCATACTCATGACACTCCCACGCTCGTTGTATCTGATTGCTTTTGTGTAGTATGAATATAATTGATCCATAACTTTGTCGGTCAACTTGTTGACAGGTTGCCCCACACTGTTGGCTGACTCTCCACGCCTCGGCAGCGTGTGTTTTAGTGACGATAGCCGTGTCCTTATTGAGCCTCGTCAAGCGAGTGCCAGGACGCTTCCCAGCATGATTGATACAGTCTTCATTGACTCTTCTGCAGTTATAGGCACCACCATTTAGCAACCGTCATAGGCACCTATCATTTAGTGCACATACGGCCCTGTAGGCACTGCTGTCCCTATCACCAGCGAACGTGGTGTACCTGAACCCATTCTGTTTTGACCTTTTTCCTTTAATTTTACGGCTGTCTCTGCCTCCATAACACCAGACTTGCCCTCGAAATGATTGTGGCATTTAGGCATGTGCGTTTTGTACCACTCCATGAAGGTGTCATGGTGAATAGTTCTCCTCGAATTGCATGCCTTACACATATTAGACTACACTGCGAAATCGAGGACATGCCTGGTGTCAGCTTCAAACACAAATCCTACGACAATGTTGCCTTCGTGGCCCCATGTCATCCATGTGCCCTCATATGTGACATCAATATAAATCAAACCGGACATACCGGATAATAAGTGGTCATTTTACTCCCGTGTAACCAAGAAAACGATTTTTGAAGGCTTTTTGTA
Source organism: Chionoecetes opilio (assembly GCA_016584305.1). Classification (NCBI taxonomy): domain Eukaryota; kingdom Metazoa; phylum Arthropoda; class Malacostraca; order Decapoda; family Majidae; genus Chionoecetes; species Chionoecetes opilio. Next base: position 3,334 of record JACEEZ010021618.1, read on the forward strand.
TATCAATGTATCAATCAATCATTGGGAGTGTACGCCGAAGGGCGCGTCGAGAGCCCACCCTACGACGCCACTGCCGGGGGTCACCTCTATACCACGTGGGTATAGAGGAGTCCTGGGGGTCTATACCACGCACGTATCCCCTCTGGGGCAGCATGAGTCTCTAATCACAGGCGTCACAATAAAAATCCTGCTGCGGATACAAAAGACCGTATAAAAGCTGAAAAAACGGAGAAGTATTAGCGAACAGTGAGTGTTACCCTATCGTTTCTCCTGATTCCCTCTCATCTGGTTCTTTTCCTCACTTATATACTGGCACTATAACAGTGTCACTCACAAGAAGTGGCATACACGCATCACATGAGTTCAACGTACGCAGATATAAAAACATCTTTAGTCCAAATAAGCATATCTATATAACATCTATGGACCCCTACATCAGCGCACACATTTTTAGATTTCATCCCCGAGGAATCGGGGCGCGGGCCGCCTCTTTAAAAATTCTCAAGATCTTAAAAAACGTGATTAGATTTGACAATATGACAATTATATTTACCCCCTTGTTGTTTTATCATATATATTTATTTTTACTCCAGTGTAACCAGAAACTATTTTGAGGCTTTTTTGTATATCAATTTTCATCATCATTGAAGGGTGTACGCCGAAGGGCGCGTCAGAACTCACCCTACGACGCCATTCCCGGGGGTCACCTTTATTACCACTTGGGTAATAGCAGAGTGCCCCGTGGTCCATACCACGCGCCGTAATCCCCCTTCTGGGGCAGCACTGATCCCTCTAATCATAGCGTCAAACAATTAAATCATTGCCTGCGCAACCACGAGCGAGGTGAACCATCACACGCCCTCAGTGAACCTCCCAGGGCCTACATCCGAGCCCTGTACTTCACTGCCTATAGGTGTTATAAGGCACAGATTTTGATAAATAAAAAAAATAAAAATAAATGGCATGGACTAGGGTAATGGACAGATTCGGAGATCAAAATCAACGCATGAACAGCTGTGGTCATCAAGCAGTGACTTTGGATATTGTTGATGGAAAATAAATTCTAATTGACGCACTGGAAGTCCTGACGAAGTGTTTCTAGGCAATACATGAGGATGAGAAGCCAATGGGTCTCAAGGACTCCTAGGTCAAGGTCATGATCAAGGTGTTTGGGATCATACGTTTGGGGAGAGGGTTAAGGTCTCTAGGGTTCACATACTTTGCTAATGTAATGCATAATAGTTGTGAGTCTATACGGGAATTCTTACGATGGATTGACGTAGCCCACGGTGTTATGGATTCCCTCAACTTGATGGTATAGTATAGTAGATACCAATGCAGAACGTCGAAAATGTTGATCTTCATGACGCTGATGCTCCCTGTCCTGCTCTTTGGCAGTGTAATCTAGACATGAATGAATGACTTGAGGCGACGAAGTGGTTCCTTTCCAACTGTATATTTCTGCCACTTTGTTTACTCTCTAATGAGAGGATAAAAGTTTGCTGCACTGCAAGTCGCACGTCGTAAACATAATTGCATATATTACTATTGGGACCCATACTTATATCATTGTTCAATTTCAGTCCTATGGCTCTAACATAATATACGACATGCTAGAAATTTATAGTACAATCAGTATACAAATAGGGTACGCCGCATAACAAAAATTCATTTTCTCAACATTGGCATGCCAATTTCCTATGTAAAATGGAATTCTAAGACGATTTTATCTATTTCCATTTTTGCATATGAGCAATTCTTACTATGCAAAATCGCACTTTTATATTGCCCCATATCTGAATATGCTTAAATAAGTACTCAGTGTCCCGGTTGGTTTCTGTTTATTTGCATCATGCACCAATATGAGTTCCAAATGGACTAGCTTGGTAAAGCTCTTCTGAGCAGTTGTTCATCAGGCGCTACATCACAGTGTCCACAGCCGCTACGTTGGCCTAGAACGTGTCCATCATGTCCTTCTTAGACCTGAAGCAGGGCATGGTCTCCGGTGGTGGGCCCTAGCCCGGATGAAACCCGTCCTCTGCCTGCTGCCCCAACCACTGCTGCCGCAGCCTCTGTCACCTGCTTCACGACTCTTTCGTGTGCTCTGAGTGTGGATAGAGAACTCCGGAACCTCGTACGGCTGACCAGGATCTCTGGATCTATCCCCGGACGAGTGAACAGTTGGAATTCCGCTCGTTCACCTGGCCCGGCTGCCAGGTGTCAGTGTCTTGCAAGCTGGGTGGCTGACAGTTCAGATTGGGTGTGATGCGAGTCTTACACTGTGGCCCCCATACTCCTCGCCAGCCCTCGCTTCAAATCTGATCACGGCGAACCTGCGTCGTCCTCACTCTGGACTCGCCATCAGCGAGAGGAGGACACTTCTGAGTGTGCGAACCATGCTCCTGTCCCGCACGTAGAAAGGTCACAGATGTTTTGGACCTTCTTGGGGCTTCCGACCTCATCACTCTTAGCTGCGTGAGGATGTGCTTGGGGCCGTCCTCTAGTCTGTGGTGACCCTTGATGTCCGTAGTAGAGTTTTGAAGTAACACCTTCTGGCATTACTTGACTAGGATTTCCAGGGTGTTTTCAGTTCTTTGCCATTCAGTCCCATGCTTTTCTGGTCTCCATGTACACGAGCGACTGGGCTGTGTGAGCATCTGGAGTGGACACCTTGCCACATACTTGATCTCCTGCAGCTCGACGGGAGAACGCCCCGCTTCACAGCCTGGACCAGCTGGTAGTAGAACTTGCTGGTCAGTGGACATTTTGACGCAGGATATACTTCCGTATCTCTGTGAGATCTTCACCTCACTGTCCGCACTCCTCTGAACTCTGCGTTGTACGGCATCTCATTCACGCTGGACGCAGACTTCCATACTGGGACCTGTGAAGCCAGTGTCAGATGAGAGGCCCGTCGATGCTGGTGATAAGGGTTGCCAGGGGCAAACTCGTGTGTGTGGCACCGCATAACTCAGAAGAGCTTTGCGTCCGCAGTATCTTCTCAAAAATGGGTGGTGATGCCAACCCTTCCAACCCCGTGTTGGCCCCTGTTTTATTCCTTCAGTAGCGATCAGTGAGTCGGTGGAGTCGTATGTCAACTAGCAGATTCATAGAGAGCCTGAGCCACCTTGAACGCAGCTTCTCAGGTGGCACCGGTCTCTGGTACAAAGGCCAAGGTACCTTCCAGATGGTCCTCTGTCACTGACACAATGTTTCCTCCCTGATCAACTTGGGTGCAGTTTTCCATAGCTGTCGGGCACCATCTCCCTGGTGTTGTCCTTCCTCGCGCATCGTAACCCAATCCAAACTATTTTAGTACCCTGGTGCTTCCCTTGGGGAAGGTCCCTGGCCGATGCCATGGCATCCTGCTGGCCCTCCTCAGCTTGTTAGGATCGCAGACAGGTATGACATGTCTGGAGAGAGGTGGCCGTCCAGCGATAAGGTCCTGGAGGTATCCTAAGCCAAGGCAGCCAGCAGTGGCGGAACCGTCGAACCGGATGCTTGCCAGCGCAGGTTTCCGGACGGCATTGTTGTTTTCTTCTTGCAGCTGGCCTGTCGAAGTACTGCATCACAAGGGGTGCCAAGGGACCCCAGCCTCTCCCTGATCAGTCGTTCATACCAATATGGCAGCTCCTGCTGCTCCTGCCTGCCTCTTTCTACTGAGTGGGGCATGGTTGAACGACTTCCTTCCTTCCCATCTCAGAATCCTGGTGATCTTCAGCCTGGCCCAGAACTCTGCCCGCACTCAAGACGTTCTTGAACCCTTTTCATCTTCTGCTTCTGCTTTCATTCAGCTTAGCCTCCTCTTCCAATTGCTTTCTCTTTACTGCTTTACTTGTTTATGCATCTCATTCTTGTCTACCCTTGTCATCATCATTGCCCTCCTCCTCCCCAACTTGGAGCCTCTGGTAGTACAGCCACGCCCGGTCTTTATAAGGACTTTGCCTGCCAGGGGTGCAGTCACACTGCACGTTGTGGCTCTCGCGTGGCACGCTGGGGGTTGGAGCAGTTTGGATTCTGGTCCTTTCAGAGGAAGATCGTGTGAGGGCAGGCCGTTAGTCAAACAGCCTGTCCATATTCTTCTTCTCCCGAAATTCCTTTACTACTTATAGTTGCTCTGTCTCCACCACCACTCACTAACCTTCTTCCAAAAGTATCTATCCTTAC
>JACEEZ010021618.1:12500-22301 GCA_016584305.1 Chionoecetes opilio
TGTGTGAGCCTTAATCTTTGGTACTATGAATACTAATGTAAGGTTCTCACGAATCCAAACATACTGCCCCAAAAAATGTCTATCCTAGTTATAAGTAGTAGGAGGCTACTGAAATATATATTCTGCGATATTAAATCTAATCTACAGAATTTCTTTTCCCATTTGAAAAGACAACAAATTTATAATTCGTGAATGTTAACTTCGCTAGTCTGGGGGGTGTTTGGACCAGAAAGAGGGAAAGGAAACGAGGGCAGGAAAGATGACTTTAGATCCACTACAGCTGAACCAGACTGCGCCCACACGTGCTCCTTCCCTCACGAGTTAGGAAGTACTAGCGAAGAGAAATATTGAAGGCGGTCAGCTAAGAATTATGAGAATTTTACACAGAATTTGGGTTTTAAAACACGCTGGGGACTAACGCGGGTTAAGGTTACAGGCTTAATACAGTATAGTAAGATAACTTGATCTGCGTTTGTTTGTTTAATAAGGTGGAAAAATACAGAGTGATGAAATGATCTTAGCGAGCTGGCAGTGGAGTAATTTAGACCTTTTGGCGCGAAGGGGTTAAAAAAACCCCCCTTGGCCGGTGTTAAGCTGACGATTTGACAATTAACATCATTAAATATAATCAATGCAAAATACAATCCCATATCACATTAATTATCTAAGCAATATAAAAAGAATATCCCCACAAGCTACAAACCAAAGAATAACTATGGCAGGCTGAGAAGGTCGGCTCCAATGTTGTCTGACCCTGCAACGTGAACGACTCTAAATGTCTAATGTTGAAGGCTAAAGTCCATCGCAGCACTTTGTCATTTCTGAGAGAACACCGCATCAGAGAGCTTATGAGTTCATCTCAATACTCTACTGCAGGATGTTCGGCATGGAAAACAGTATTGAATTTAAAAACAGCCTATAACCATGTTATCCGGTAACGTACCGTCTGATTTCCTGACCATATCTAACGGAGATAAGTGTGGAGTGGTTGAATGTTGCTGCTACCTTGATTTAACAGCTGCTTGATCTCTTCTTGTGGTAGTAGTGAGGCACATATAGATAGGCACAGGGTATATTTTTGCATATATTATAATTCACTGGTCCAACAAAAAACAAAAAAAAATTCTGGATGGAATTTAAGAACAGTTTTAGACTAATTTGATGGGTGCTGAATTCAAAATCTGATCTTATATTTTCTCTATCCATCACTTTTTGCGCTATAGGTAAATCTTCAATTTTCATAAATTTCAAGAAAAATTTATCCTTCTATTGAGTAGTGTAGCAAAAGGGCCGGATATATGTTTATTTTTATTCAGTCTCCCAATAAACTGGAGAATATCTTTCGTTTTCTTTGAACATGCAGAACATTCCCCATTCTTTATGATATGGGAGACGAACAGTAAACAAACACATTCAACTTGCACAGCATCGTCGCAGTAGTTGTTTTTATTATTGAATTTACATTGAATTGAGTCTTTATTGTATTTCATCCTGTTGTTTTCTTTTTTGTGAAACATGCCTAAGGTGTCGGTGGTTGGGTAGCAAAGTCAAGGAACCACTCAGGTAGCTAACACTCTTGTTTTCTTTATTTGTCCGCAGTTGGTGTTTTTCTGCTCTAACAATGGCCTCTACAATCTCACAGAAGAAAGTGCTCAAATGATCCAAATATATTTTTGCTAACATCTGTGGAAGCTTTACTTGAAGACTCAGAAGGGCGCAACATTTAACTGGACTTTGTTAGAGCGTGTATTTTGCGTACTTTCAAAGTACCACTTGGAGAACCAAGACAGCATTGGGCTCCTCACAAAGTGGTGCAAAAACCTGTTTGAGACTTTGATATCATGGTCCTAAGAAAGAATGCTAACTTAATAAGTTTGGAGTGCCGATGGTTTGGAGAGAACCAGCATCATTTAGATGACTGCTATTTCTGCCTTGTCCATTGTAAAGGTTCAATAAGAAAAACAAGAAATATTGCAATTACCCAAGTATCCCTTCAGCTATTCGACCAGTACCCCATATTGAAGAATAACCTGTACCAATATTTACTGAGCTTCAAAAAATGATGAAACAGATCTCTGCTCACCTGCTCACCACTATGAAGAAGACACTACAGATATTTTTCAGCCATCTGATGAAGAATTGTGAAACCAATTCTGTTTTACCTCAGTCTGCTTTGAATGATTTGGTTAGCGATCTTATCTACCAAGAGTCGCTGAACTTGTTGTCTTCCAGACTGCAAGATAATCGATGCCTGAAACCCGCAAAAGGTGTCTCATTTATCGTAACAGGGAAGCAGAACTGCGTAAGTACTTCATTCAGATGGCCAGCTTGTCTATTTATTGATGTAACGGGCTCAACTTCTTTTTATGGGAACTGCTAGCATATGATTCAAGGGATTTGGAGGCTTTTTATTGACAAATTGCAAAAAAGTTTTGAAATGTGTTTCTGTACACATGATAATTATGGCTCTGACCAATAGGTCATTCGTGTAACTTAAAGAAGAATATAACACATCAGATTGCCTAGAAGGTGGCAATATCATGTTCAATGGTGGTTAATTTGTGTCCGATTTGAATGGTTACTTTCTTTTTAGTCAGCAATGAGGGTGTCACAAAATACCCCTGTTTTTCTGTGTACTGGGACAGTAGAGCTACAGCAGAGCAGTGGGTGAAAAAAAATGGCTCAGCGACAGCGTTTGGCATCTGTCCGATAGAATGGCATCATGATCCTCTAATGGATGGGGAGGAAGAAGATTTGTCTTTCCTCCCTTGCACACAAAACTGGATTGATGAAGCAGTTCGTCAAAGCTCTTGATCACGTGGAGAATGGCTTCAGCTATATACGTTCAACTTTTCCTGGTCTTAGTGAAGAGAAGAAAAAGGCTGGAATATTTGATGGACCTCAAATAAGAACCCACTGAGAGATGCCAAATTTTATCACATCAATGAATGATACAGAAGAAAGAGCTGGAATGCATTTTGTAATGTGTAGAATTTTCTAGGGAATAAGAAAGCAGACAACTATGACGAGATTGTGGAAGAGCTACTAATGAGCTGCGAGATCTTGGATGTCAATGAGTATCAAGTTCACTATTTACACAGCCATTTGGACACGTTTCCGGGAACTTGGGGATGAGCGAGGAACAGGGAGGCGTTTCATCAGGACATTAAACAATGGAAGAACGGTATCAAGGCCGGTGGACTCACATATGATGGCGGATTATTGCTGAGCTTTATAGAGACAACCCAGAAGCTGTACATCGAGATCACCAAGAAAAAAAATTCACATAACTGCTACTTGCCATTGATCTGTGCACTATATATATGTATTGTTTATATTTTCTTTTTCAATTCTGTCATATCATTTGATTTACTTGTACATAGGACGTCGTAATCTTTGTAATTCCTTGATTAAGAATATACAAAATGTATTACTAAATGCACGTGTTTTTATCTTGAAACCTTCGCTATTAGGCTGATGAAGTCATTTTCATCATAATTGAAAATGCTATAATCGCGAACTCCGATGCGATAGACAAAAAAATTGAGTTCATATTAGTATCAGCAGCCCAATTCAGTTAGAATTTGTTTTAAAACTTTTGCCATAAATATCCGTGTTGACCAGATGATATATCTCTGCTGTGGTGAGGGTTGATATCGGGGGGGGTGATCGATGGTTTTAGTGCACCCCGTTTGTCGGAAAAAGTAGATAAGTACATACAAAACAGGTCCCTCAACCTGAGCACACTGATCCAAGTGAAAGGCAGGATTATTTTGGTTCTCCAGAATTAATTGAGTTATCACACGTTAAGGTTAAGCTGAGGCAAATCATCATACCATCAACTTACACATAAGTACGTAGGATACCTTACGCTTTTCATCGGGCTCGGATAAAAGTGAATCTCGTCAAGGACTTGCGACACTTTAACTTCGGTCCGCCGGTGGTATTTCTTGGGATTTGAGGATATTTCTTGGAAAAGTGTTATGTCCCGTGGCAATTTCGATCATTAGTCCACCTTACCTCCCTTTTCTAAACTTTGTGAGGGCCACTCCAAGCACCAACACCTGCTGAGTCACTAGCGCAGTAAAAATACATCATCTCTGGCTGAAACTGAACGTCTTGGGATTTTAAATCACGTATGATCTATAACGGGCGATCCTCACATTCACGGTTTGGCACAGGCGGGTTCATTCGGTCATTTTACTGTACTCAAGGAACGAACTGAAGGCCGATATTTCACTTCCTGGATCCTTCGTTTACCCATAAGTCCGGAGTACCGAGATTGGACATCGCCCTGACCTGCCGAAGAAGGATTTCATAGGAAGACTCCGGTCCGGTCGTCAATGATCTCCCTGAGAGCAAACATAGTGGGAATTAATTAAATTTATATGCGAATCCCTTAGGATTGTCGGGTACGGCTTTCGAAGGGTAGATTTCAGGGCACCGTGCATTCGCTCAACTCGCTCATTTACGCTGGCATAGAGGCTTCGGATACTTGAGATGGTGTCAATATCCTCTTAGAGGCATGGTCCCTCCGAAAACCACTGACAAAATATGGGCGGCTTAAAATTAACTCTGCTTTTTCAGAGGATTGTGGAGACATGACCTAGCAGTCGATGGCGACTTCCTGGAGAATGGCTAAGTAACGACAGGTAACGGCTGAAGGGGCACTGGACTAACCCGTCCCTTACTGATATTTGCGCTGACACCTGTCGCAGGAACGACAGATAAGCTCTGATTCAGCGCATATCCCTGTTCCAGATAAAAGTCTTGCGATTCTTCACCCGAATCTTACGGTGGGAGAAATTGACCAGCTAAAGGTCCTTCGTGAGCACACGTAGGATGAAGGACGGCATCACTGGCAACAACCATGTATTGTAAGAAATTATTTAGCTTTTGTGGGCTATCCGAGGAAGACATTTTCCGCTAAGAAACGTATCGTATTTCGGTATCATCACGTATGCATTTGTAGATAGCACAATCCGAGCCTGCATAACTTCACGAGTGATAGCTCTAGTTCTTAACCTTCGGAAGGACATGATCTTGAAGTCGACGAACTCCTTAGGGTCCAGCAAGGAAGGAGCTTAGGCAATACTAAAGAGGTGACCCTTTTAGATCGAACCGGCTCTGGTTTTCCACCGCCCACACTTGAGTAGGGAACACTAACTGGTGGTAGAGACTGGCAATCCAGGAAGGGGACCGTCCTAGGTGTTGAGAGAAGAGGGGATAGTCACCAGGAGAAGCAGAGTCATCAGGGAACAGGCGACAGTGGATTTTGTGGAGGTAAAACATTCGTTGGTGACATGCCGGTGTTTAATATGGATAGAATGGTCGTCCTCACCAGACTCCGAACTATTAGGACTTGTTCAATGTTAAATTTCCAACTAAAGCCCTATAAAATTGAATTGGGGACCTATACTAACGGCATTTTGTCCAGCCAGTGTAAAATGGGTACCGTAAAGTAACATTTAACAACCGGAAAATTCGTCAGTGCGTCCTATCTAGTCTCACATTGTACTTTGAGACGAGTGATGGGTCGATGTCCTGCAGAGCTTCGGAAACTACGACACCAGATCAACAAGGTGTCCTAATGGATAGTGAAGACCATGACCCAATAATAGTCCCCGAACCTAGAAGTAGTACTTTACGAATTTTATAAACAACATCCAACGTTATAAAAGGGGCCTTAAAAGTGGCTCCGTCATTGAATTGCTTGAGGATTATTGGAGAGCTTGTCGTATGTTCCCGCTTGAACATTTTGACACGTCCGTTGATGGAGGTTTGAGCCAGAAGAAGGTAGAATTTCAGTGAGTAGCGTGTCGCAGGGAGGATTTCTAAGAGTTGTTGTAGGAAGAGACCTTATGATAGGCGTTGTGGGCGGGACGCCCATGTCCGTCCTCTAGTTTTTATTGCTTCCTTCAGCTGGGCATTTTTTTTTTTTTTACGTTTAGCCTAAAACATTTCAACATTTAATAATAGCCGCTAAATATTACAATGTTTGTTTACAACTTAGAAATGCCAGCCTTTATAGTCCTGCAGCCACCAGGCCACCTTGTTTTAATGGGTCTTAAGGTTTTGTTTTCAGTGGATTTTGTTTGCCCATATATCCCATTTGAAAATTTCTTGGTTGGCTCGCTGTCAACGTTGGGCACTTTGGAGATACTTTGCATAAAACAAATGGCCGCCAAGGAAATATCACAAATACATAATCTATAATAATATAAGCGAAAGTGTGGTCCTGTCTGGTGTGTGTTCCGCGATAGGTGCCGCCCCTGTGGTGGAATCCCATCATATGCAAAGTTTTGGAACCAGGTCGAGCAGGGGAATCATTTTAAGCTCACTTATGGGATGAACCGATCACTTTTATTTTTTTTTATTTTTTTTTTTTTAAGTAGCCTATTACGAGTTTTGTGAAAAAACGGGGTTTGTACAGAATTTTTATATTTTTTAAAATATATATTTATATATAAAAAATATTTAATAAAAAAATTATAAAAATATATTTTATATATATAAAAAAATATAATATATACATATAAATATATTTTATTGATTTTATAATTTTATTCTTTCTCTGAGTTTCTTTGTATGATGATACGATATAAATTATCTAAAATTTTAAAAAAATCTAGTCATTTTCCTACAAATTGCTTATAAAGTGTGAGTGATTTGAAGGTGTTACATTTGTTAGTGTACACGTGAAAAATTTTTATTGTTTAAAGTTTTGCAGCTGGGAGAAATGGCGGTCATACAGCGGACAAAATGGCTGGCCAAGATGGCTACCGACTATACTCTGTTAAAAAACGCTAGGCCACATGCCCTTCCCACCAAGGTGGAGCACGACAGGCCCTGGTTCCCTCTTGATTGGGTGATGGCGTTCGGGGGCGTGATGGAAGGTTTGGCGTTAAATGTACACTAGATAAACACTCCCAGATTCCTCACTCTCAGACATCGGTCTGCCCCCCCACATGCCCCTGTTAATCCCTTGTGTCCTTGAACCACGTCAAACACACACACACACATACATACACATACGGGAACTCCGTAGTATAGCGGTTAGGACACTCGGCTCACAACCGAGAAGCCCCGGGTTCAACCCCCGGGCGAAGCGAAGACAGACGGGTGGTCTTCTTAATCCAGAGCCCCTGTCCACCCAGCAGTGAATGGGTACCAGGTGTTAGCCGGGGTTTGTGACCCGCCTCCCGGTTTTGGTGGCCTCGGCCAAAACTAAGCACTAAGGATGAATGATAAAAATGTTGATATGAGATGGGGCCATACGATCAGGCCCGTAAATACAACTAAATGATTACAACTACATGAATGTACACACACACACACACACACACACGTACGGCCACACACACACACACACACACACACACACACACACACCACACACCACACACACACACACACACACACACACACAACACACACACACGTCCACCACAAAAAATATATATAAAAAAACATAAAAAACAATTTATATCTCTGCAATTAATGACCTCGCTCACCTAATTATTCGTCATTTTTAAAGCTTTTGATGCAATTAAGACATCAGGAGGGTAGGAAGGAGATTGGTAGGAACATGATTGAATTTTTTTGTTGTTGTTCTCTCTCTCTCTCTCTCTCTCTCTCTCTCTCCTCTCTCTCTCTCTTTTCTCTCTCTCTCTCTCCTTTTCTCTCTCTCCTCTCTTTTCTCTCTCTCTCTCTCTCAGCCCGTCGGGTGGCAAGGTTGGTAGAGCGTGAGTTCGCAATGTGCAGAGTCCCCGTGCATTCGGTCACGGTTCGAGTCCGCCTAGTTCGTGCTGACGTGGCGCGCTTGTATAGTCAATAACCCTTGTAGTTGGTACTTGCAAAGTGTCCCAGATAGGATGAAAATATTCTCTCTCTCTCTCTTTTCCTCTCTCCTCTCCTCTTCTCTCTCCTCTTCTCTCTCTCTCTCTCTCTCCTCTCTCTCATCTCTCTCTCTCTCTCTCTCTCTCTCTCTCTCTCCTCCCCTCTCTCCCTCTCTCTTCCCCTCCCTCTCTCTCTCCCCGTCTCTCTCTCTCCTCTCTCTCTCTCTCTCTCTCCTCCTCTCTCTCTCTCTCTCTCTCTCTCTCTCTCTCTCCTCTCTCTTCTCTCCCTTCCTCTCCCCTCTCTCCTCTCTCTCTCTTCCCCCCTCTCCTGCATTTCTCTCCTTACAACTAAGCCCGGACCGGACATGGATTTCTTATCGAAAGGTGGTGCAAACGTGTTTTTCTCCCCATCTAGATAGCGACCATCTGGAATAGCTACCATCTAGATAGCGACCATCTAGGATGCAACCATCTAGGCATAGCGACCATCTAGGAATAGCAACCCTCTAGAATGCGACCATCTGGGAATAGCACCATCTAGAAAAGCGCCATCTAGAATAGAATAGCGGGGCAGAAGCGGCGGCCCGGTGAGAGTGGGTGGAGAGCGGCGGGCTGGTGGGGGCGGCCTGGTGTGTTGGCGCCAAAGTGAGACGGTTGGTTATTTCTCCTATTCAGAGTCCTTTTCGTATCCCACAGCTGCTACCAAAATGTAGAAGTATAGAGGAATCCTTCCTTAACCCTACGTTAGTCTGCTGGGTTATGCAAACATGATTGGTCTGGTGGTGTGTTTGAACACCCCAATACAAAAATATATATTGTGTTACTTTTTTGTAAAATATATTCATACTGCTGCTTCAGGATATATATGCAGTCACTGATGGACAGATTAAAAGCCATGTAGCTGGTGTTTATTAAATCCAAATAATACAGTACAATAAGTTTTATATTTGGTTAAAAAAATGCAACATATGGATTCAAATCATATTTATTTCGAAAACAACTGCATGATAGTCCATTTTATGTTTTAAAAATTAGGATGTTGATAATAATAATCGATATGAAAAAATAACATAAAAGACATTCTGTGTCACAATTTGATCTAAATAAAAAATTGAAATAAAGATTTAATTTTTCATTGAAATTAAAAGTAACATATACTTGTTACGTAAACACAACTGCATCTTTTAGGTACAGCACACCAATACAATACTATAAAATTGTAATACGCAACAAAAATAACCACAAAAGGTTCCAAGGAAAATGAAATGGCTAGAAAAATATATGTGAGCTCATTACAAAGCCATGAATGAAAAACAAGGTTTTGCCAAATATCATAAATATTACCGATCACTCTGATTCACTACCTGATAGTGTATCTTGGCAATCTGTGCATCACACATTCACCTTACTGTGAGCACTGCAAACATGTTTACCGAAAGTACTACATACTGTTTTCACCTTTCGATCCTTTGACCTGGCACAAAGTGCACATCTCTTTGTCCCTTGTGATGACTGTGGCTGGGCGGTTGTTGAAGATCCAACAGCTGCGGGCAACAGTCTTTCAATTCCTGCTCTGAAACTTTTTTGTTGGTGCATGTTCTGGAGTCTCCTCTTTCTACTATCCTCTACAAGCACCAGACATACATTCCTGATGAATTTGCAGCGCTTCAGCTTATTATGTGTGTTGTGAGCATACAGGACATACGGATTTACGTGGATATGTTCAGGAGAGCAAAGAACACAGTTAGGGCCAACATCGCTGTTTCTGAACACGTCATACATATCGCCATCATATCGACCACATCAACCTCCTTGGTTGTATTGAGATGTGTGATTCAGGCTCTTGCATCACCATAGATGGGTCTATTTGTCATCATGTGCATGCTGCTCATGAGTACGTACAATTTTTTCTCTGTTGTGATTTCAGGACTCTCTTGCAAATCACCAGTAGTATGGTCTATTC
>JACEEZ010021619.1:10000-12500 GCA_016584305.1 Chionoecetes opilio
CACCCCAACCCACCCACACCCACCCCAACCCACACACCCCATCACCCCCACAGCTCTCCCTCCCCCTCTCTCTTTCCCTCCTTCACCCACTCCGCCCATATTGCTAAGAGCGGCTTGGGAATTCTCATAAGTGACATCCCATCCATCAGTTCCTCATTACGCGTCTCCTTCCCGTACAGCTCATAGGTCGTTGGAATAATCATCTTGTGTTTTTTTTAGGCAGTAAAAAGTCACTCATAGGCCTACTCTCATTACTCCTGTTTTTCTTTTCCTTTATTTATCGGGGGCTTTTTTAAAGGATCTTTTTTCATATTTTCAAGGTGGTTTTCGTGATTGTTTTGTTTGTACTAAGTTTTTTTTCGTCAGGTTGTATTTTAGATTCATGTATTGTGTTTTGATTGTAAATTTTAGTTTTATTTAATATAGCATTGTGTTAGTTTTGTAATATTTCTATTTTTTTAGATAGAAAGAGAGACTTTCTAAATGTGTTTTTAATCTTTACTCAAACCACTACAGTTTTACGCATGATTTTCAGATTTTCATTTATTGTTTTCCCACCTGAATCTGTTTCCTCCTCCGCTATGTGAAGCTCGCAGCCGCAGCGTCAAGGGGTTGCCGCGTCAAAATGTGTGTTACAGAAAACGTTAAAAGGTTTCGCTGACAGGTGGTGTTTCTCCCCGCCTCGACGCGTTAACGAGGAGGCAGCAGAATGCGAACAGACGCTATGAGATTACACGCAAATGTTTCTGACACTGACTCTGTGTGTTTAACCTTTTCACACCCAGATGCTTCCTTTGCTATATAAAATCGTCTGTTGTTAGCCATAAAATTACGAAAAGTAACTGAATATATCAAATTAGTTAGTCGACAAGGATACTAAACAGGTCATATCTATAAAATATTGCTTATATTCATTAAAAATCATCTAAAGGTAGCCAAGTTACAATGGAAATTACGTTCTGGATCTCAAGGGGTTAAGATAAATGCACTGCAGCTGGCAACACGGCAGGCGACACGGCAAGGCAACAACATCTGTGAAAACAAAGAGGAAATACATTTATCTGTCACGATGTTTCAGCACGAGATCAAATTAAACCCTCAGGAACTAGTGGTCACTTTGATGCTGTTTACAAAAATACCAGAGTTTTAAAAGACAAGCGCTTTGGAGTCGGGAAAGGGAATGCTCTACCAGGAACAGGGAAGCCAATGAGTGATTAGTGGCAGGAGAACGATGCATAAAGAGGACGGAAGGGGAGGGTAAGGGGACAGAAACTGGAGATCAAGGTAGAGAGGGGAAAAGAGGGCAGGTTAGCTATGAGAGGGGAAGATTAGGAAGCGATGGAGCAGGATGAGGTGGTTAGGGGTGCGGGGCCGGGTTAGGTAGAGGGGAGGTAAGTGGTTAGCAGGCTGGCGAGGGTGAGGGGAAGAGGAGAAGAAAAGACCTCCTCTACTCACTCACTCCACCGTAACATAATTACTTGATAACCTGTTTTGGGACTTAGCTGATGTATGAGAAGGGGAAGGAAAGAGAAGAATAGGACGTTAAGAAAGTGTATATATATAGAGAGAGAGGAAGCAGAGGGTAGAACTAGAAAGAGAGGGAGATATGAAACAAAATATAAAGTAAAAAAGGAAAAAGGAGACAATAGACGTTAGATATAACATAAATATGAAAGAAATGTCACGATAAATTTGAGAAAGTGCAAAACATGAATAGAGAAAGGGAAGGAGAGGAAAGAGGAAGCAAAGTAGAAAAAGAAAAGGTGGTAAGGAGAATCTGCAACAGACGTTAGGTAGAGCAGAAGAATGAAATAGAGAAGAAAAAAATAAAGAAGTGTCATGAAGGAGCAAGACGAAGGTGGAAAATAGGGAGAGAAGAAGAGAAATAAAGACGTGAAGGGGAAAAGGAGAAGCTGCAAAGACATTGTGTAGAGGAGAAGTATAAAGCAGAGAGAAAAGATATAAAGAATTGCCACAAAGGAATGGAATAGATGGAGGAAATAATATATAGGGAGATAAAGAATCGCCACAAAGAAATGGAAATAGATGGAGGAAATAAACATAGGGAGATCAGGAATTGCTACAAAGGAATGGAAATAGAAGGCGGAAATAAAAACTGAGAGATACAGAATTGCCTCGAGGGAATATAAATAGATGGCGGAAATAAATATAGGGAGATAAAGAATTGCTACAAAGATGGAAATAGATGGAGGAAATATAGGAGATAAAGAAGGGAAATAGATGGAGGAAATATAGGAGATAAAGAAGGGAAATAGATGGAGGAAATATAGGTAGATAAAGAAGGGAAATAGATGGAGAAAATGGGTATAGAGATAAGGAATTTCTACAAAGGAAGGGAAATAGATGAAGGAAATAAAGGGAGTGTGTGTGTGTGTCCCCTGGCCTTCACGCCCTGCTGCCTCGCCGGGGATATATCTTCAGCGTCACAAGGTAATGCTGTAAGGGATTTCACTGCGTCTCTGGTGGATTTAAAGGCACC
>JACEEZ010021619.1:27379-29493 GCA_016584305.1 Chionoecetes opilio
TACCTTATTTTGTTTTTGCCCTTGGCTAGTCCAGTGATGTAAAAAGAATAATCAGGAATGCATATCAACGGAGTAATCTCATCGTTATGTAGCTATTGCAGTGAAGCTTTACACAACTCTATTAAGGGAAGAATATCAAGTTGACAGACGGTGTTGTTATAATAAATATTACGTTTATAATTTGTGTGTAAAATAAACCTTAGATAAATTGTCGGTCGGTCGCAGAAAAACGTAAAAATGAAAAGAAATTCAACCGGTGCAACACATTATTTACAGTTTTTTCAGCAATTAATTAGTGAATATATTCCATCTTTTTTATCATCATGGCAAGAACGTTCAATAATTTTCAGATGCGAAATAAGGAAAATGTGTTTGTTTTAAATTTAACGAGCGCATAAGAATTTAGCGAAATAAATAATACACAATTAATTACGTCCTTTTTTCTTGGTCGAAGTTTCATTAAAAATTTCATCATTTTTCGTGGCCTGACAACTTTTAGGCAACTCATGTTTTGTTGGTTATTTTTAGTAACCACACACACACACACACACACAATTTTTTTTTTTTTCTTGTTTGTTTTGTTTAGAGGATAATGCCTCAGAGCCATAGTGATCTACCGCTGCTGCATATTAGTGTTGGCCGAAGCCACCACCCCGGGGGGGGGGGTTACAAACCCCCGGCTGGCACCCGGTACCCATTCACTGCTGGGTGGACAGGGGCTAGGGATTTAAGAAAGACCACCCATCTATCTTTCGCTCCGCCCGGGGATCGAACCCGGGACTTCTCGGTTGTAAGCCGAGCGTGCTGACCACTACACTACGGAGTTCCCACACACACAC
Source organism: Chionoecetes opilio (assembly GCA_016584305.1). Classification (NCBI taxonomy): domain Eukaryota; kingdom Metazoa; phylum Arthropoda; class Malacostraca; order Decapoda; family Majidae; genus Chionoecetes; species Chionoecetes opilio. The sequence goes on from JACEEZ010021619.1 coordinate 28,219, forward strand.
ACACACACACACACACACACACACACACACACACACACACACACCACAACACAACACAACACAACACAACACAACACAACACAACACACAACACACAACACAACACCACACCACACCACACCACACCACACCACACCACACCACACCACACCACACCACACCACACCACACCACACCACACCACACCACAACACAACACAACACAACACAACACACACACAACTCCCCCCCACACACACACCATAACGATACAACCTCCTTATCTAGTTTGCTTTCTCTATCTAGTTTATTCGAGGTCATCTTGGCGCGGCAGAGGACAGAGAAACGCGATTAGATATAAGGTCGGGATTGCCAGGCCAGGGGGAGGCTTAGGGTACCCCGGGGGAGAGTTACCTATGTAGACCTCCCAGGGGAAAGGCCTATACCCATAACCCTTTACATTAATCTCCTCTTGCCCTTCTCTCGGTCCATTTTCCGTGCCTTTCACTTTATTCTCTTACATACATCTGTGCTTTCTGTCCTGTTCTTCCCTCTCTCTCTCTCTCTCTCTCTCTCTCTCTCTCTCTCTCTCTCTCTCTCTCTCTCTCTCTCTCTCTCTCTCTCTCTCTCTCTTTCCCCTCGTGTCTTCCCCTATTTCACTTCCACATGTATCTTCCATCGCCTGAGCCGCTTCACAGCTGCACCGTTGCGTCTCCTGGCCTGTCAAATATCGTAAATAATATAAAATAATGTCCCAGATGGCCACGTCATCGCCAGGTCCTGCTGGGGATTCCAGGCTAAACTTGGCACAAAATTTTGCTCTTTAATGAACTGCGCCGGGCGTCCGTTGGCAGCTAGAAAATGAGCTGTCCTAACATATTCGTAGGGCTGAAGTGCAGTAGAGAGAGAGAGAGAGAGAGAGAGAGAGAGAGAGAGAGAGAGAGAGAGAGAGGAGAGAGAGAGAGAGAGAGAGAGAGAGAGAGAGAGAGAGAGAGAGAGAGAAGAGAGAGAGAGCGATATTAGAGAGGGAGGAAAAAAGTCAGAAAAAAAGAAAAAAAAAAAGATGAAGAAACAGACAGCCAGTCCAAACATATTCGTAGAACTGAAGTGCGGGAGAAGAGAAAAAAAAAAGAGGAAGAAGAGGAGAGAGAGAGAGAGAAGGAGGAGAGAGAGAGAGAGAGAGAGAGAGAGAGAGAGAGAGAGAGAGAGAGAGAGAGAGAGAGAGAGAGAAGCAAAAAAAATCAGAAAAAGAAAATGATGAAAAAAGATGAAACAGACAGCTAGTCAGAACAGATG
>JACEEZ010021619.1:30960-33460 GCA_016584305.1 Chionoecetes opilio
CCTTTTGATTTTTTTAGTTGATTTTTTGATATTTTTTTTAGTCTTATTCTCATATGGAATTTTCTTTTTTAATCAATTTAAAACCCGTTTTTTATCTAATGATTGCCATGATTGTTTTATTTTTATTTTTAATGTTGTAGTTTTTCGGTTTCTGTAGAAAATTGTAGATCTTATTTTACCTTATAAGACTATCTTTTTTATCTTAATTGTAGACCTTTTTTTATCTTAATTGTAGACCTTATTTTTATTTTTATCTTAATTGTAGACCTTTTTTTATCGTAATTGTAGACCTGTTTTTATTTTTATCTTAATTGTAGACCTTTTTTTGTCGTAATTGTAGACCTTTTTTTATCGTAATTGTAGACCTTTTTTTATTTTTATCTTAATTGTAGACCTTTTTTTGTCGTAATTGTAGACCTTTTTTTTATTTTTATCTTAATTGTAGACCTTTTTTTATCGTAATTGTAGACCTGTTTTTATTTTTATCTTAATTGTAGACCTTTTTTTGTCGTAATTGTAGACCTTATTTTTATTTTTATCTTAATTGTAGACCTTATTATTTTTCTTGATTGTAGACCTTTTTTTATCGTAATTGTAGACCTTTTTTTTATTTGTATCTTAACTATAGACCTTATTATTTTTATTATCTTAACTATAAACCTTATTTTATTTATTTTACTTTATATGGATGTTCTTAGATTTATACATTATGGTTACCATTCTTATTATCACATGTGCCCCTCCTTAAACCACACACACACTACCCCACACACACACACAACACCCACACACACACACACAACACCACACACACCACACACCACACACACACAAACACACCCACCAACACACACAAAACCCACACAACACACCCCAAACCACACACAAAACACACACACACCACATACACCCCACCCCCCCACCACAAAACCATACACCCCCCCTTCCCCCCCCACACACCATACACCCCTGCCCCCCTCCACACACACATACACCCCCCCTTCTAAAACACACACACACACATACACCCCCCCTTCCCACACACACCAAAACCCCACACACACACACACACACACACACACAAACAGACCCACCTCCCCCCCCCCACTCCAATCACAGCAGAAATCGTGTGGCTCATGTTAAAAGTTTACGTCTGTTTTTCAGCTTTTTCTCAACAATTCCGTGGATGTCGACGTCGATATTTTGGAAACGGAATTCGAAGGTGCCGATCAGATGGTGTCAAGGCGTTTTTTTGGTGCCCTGAAAATTCCCTGTTCTTCGATTTTTACATGAAGAAAAAAGAAAAGGAATTTGAAGAAAGCTTTTGTGCATAATCTTGGTTCTTAGGTATTCTGTTTCTTCTTCTTCTTCTTCTTCTTCTTCTTCTTATGACCTTTGTCGCTTAGTATCGCTTCAGAGGTCCTCTTCCACTTCGTCTCCTTCGTTAACAAACTTGTTAACTCTTCCCCTGTTTTTTTCACCTGGGAAAGACATTTTGATCAGTTTTCAATCCTTTGATTATCATCCTAATTCATTGTCTCTTTTGTGTTCTGATCTCCCAGTACTGCGTTAGGAACACTTTGGTGAGGTTTACAATACTTTCAGTTTCCTTTCTGTCCCCATACAGCCCTAACACCGTACACAGGGCCCCGTCGCTTCCTTATTTTATATGTTCTTATGTTCTTTCTGCTCTAGTCTCCTGTCCCACTCCTCTCTGCCTAGGACTGTTACTATTGACGCTATAAGCCTTTCCCTCTCACTCCTATACTTGTTATTTTCCCTTATTTCTTTCTTTTCCTTCCTTCCTTCCTTTCTCATTTTCCTTTTTACTTTCTTTTCTCATCATTTTGGCGTGGTATCAAGAAAAATTTGTTGTTCACACTTGTTATATTTATATGTATTATTTCATTTCACAATTGTTTTTCATTTATATATAGTTTTATTTTATTTTTTTATTTTTTATAAGTTCCATTGTATTCCGTCTTTGGCCTGATTAATTAAATAGGAAAAATAATCACTATCATCATCAACAGCTTTTCTATGCATAACCTTGCCTCTTGGATATTCTGTATCTTTTCCTTTACTTTCTTTTCTTCTTTCCTTCCTCTCTTATTGTCCTTCCTACTTTTTTTTATAATAATTTCTGGCGTGTTGTCAAGAAATATTTGTTGTTCACTCTTGTTTTGAAGTATTTTGTTACTTGTCCTTCTTATTTTTTTTTTTCTATTCTTTTGGTGGTGGAAGAGAGAGTGGAGCTGTGAGTGTGGAAGTGGATAACTAAGGTGGAGGTGAAATTAAGGGTGATGTGGATGAATTGTGACGAGGATAGGGCATTGTGGGACGTTGGTGGATCGTTAGGGAGTGGATGTGGTGAGGTGGAACAGAGAAGTGGATGTTTGTGAGGGTAATAGAGAAATATATATGAAGAGAAAAGAGAAATATATATAAGGTAAAGAGAAATATATATATGGTAAAGAGAAATATATGAATGGTAAAGAGA
>JACEEZ010021619.1:38460-54189 GCA_016584305.1 Chionoecetes opilio
TTTAGGTTATATGTCCTTTTCACTACAATTGTGGTTCTTTGTGTTTGCTTTCCTTTTCCTGCCTGAACTGTGCTGGAAGAAGAGAGGATACGGACAAAACTTCTTACTTGTCTCTCTCTCTCTCTCTCTCTCTCTCTCTCTCTCTCTCTCTCTCTCTCTCTCTCTCTCTCTCTCTCTCTCTCTCTCTCTCTCTCTCTCTCTCTCTCTCTCTCTCTCTCTCTCTCTCTCTCTCTCTCTCCCCCCCCCCTCGCCGTACCAGGTAACCTCATCATAAGCTAAAGAGTTTTATGTTATTTATACTATAATGTGTTCTATAGCTCCTTCTCTTCCTCTTCCTCCTCCATGTTACGTGGTTTTTTACCATTTTCTTCTTGCTTTCTTTTCTTTCATTTTTCTTCCTTCCTCTTCCTTTTCTTCGATTTTTTTTCCTCTTCTTCCTTTTTATGTCTTTTTCTTCCTTTGCTGCTAGACTTGTGAGAATAGAGGAGGAGGATTCTGAGGAGGAGCCTTCATCTTTTCGATCCTAAGTCTTATTAATTTAGATAGTATAACTTATCACAAACAGCTTCGTAGGGACTGTATATTCTTCATTTGTGTTCTTTTGTCCTCCTCCTCCTCCTCCTCCTCCTCCTCCTCCTCCTCCTCCTCCTCCTCCTCCTCCTCCTCCTCCTCCTTTCACTCGTCCTCAAGGTCCTTCCTGGTGGTCCGCCGCGACGCCCCATCGACAGATTATTCCGACTCGGTGTTTTTTCCCCGCGTTATCGAGCATCAGGGGTGTTGTAAGCCGGTTCCTTGCCCCGATCTCTCCGTTTTCTATTCGGAAATGTCTGTTTAATGAGGTCTCCGATGGGACTTGATAGAAGGGGCGAGTATGGGTGGGTATAATGTAGTGGTGGTGGGGTTTTAGAAGTTGTACTGTGTTTATTGTGGTACTTGGTTTGGGTTTAGTTAGATGGTATAGCGTATAGGGTATTTATGGGTATACGTGTTTATTTAGGGTATGTGTGTCTTTTAGTATTAGAGGGTATGTTAGAATAGGATGAGACTTAGTTTGGAGATTCTTTTGTTTTAGTACATTTTTAGTGTGTGTTTCTTCTCTCTCTCTCTCTCTCTCTCTCTCCTCTCTCTCTCTCTCTCTCTCTCTCTCTCTCTCTCTCTCCTCTCTCTCTCTCTCTCTCTCTCTCTTCTCTCTCTCTCTCTCTCCTCTCTCTCTCTCTCTCTCTCTCTCCCCTCTCTCTCTCTCTCTCTCTCTCTCTCTCTCTCTCTCGTCTCTTCTCCTCTCTCTCTCTCTCTCTCTCTCTCTCTCTCTCTCTCTCTCTCTCTCTCTCTCTCTCTCTCTCTCTCTCTCTCTCTCTCTCTCTCTCTCTCTGCGTGTGTCTGTGTTTGTGTATTTTTTCATCCGAAGAAATTGGCTTGAGACAAAAAATGAAATTGTCAGTCTCCCTGTAACAAATAGAGCAAAATGTTGTGTGTGTGTGTGTGTGTGTGTGTTGTGTGTGTGTGTGTGTGTGTGTGTGTGTGTGTGTGGTGTGTGTGTGTGTGTGTGGTGTATGGCTCATGAAATATGCATTGCCGCTCCCTTTTACTTCTTTTTTCTGCCTCTTTTTTCTGCATGCCTCCCTTGCGTCGCCCTGTCTGTGTTGTTGGACGCAGGAACAACGCGCCTTGCAAACTACGAGGGTGTGTCAAAAAAAAAAAAAAAAAAAAAAAAAAAAAAACTTAAGCTTCACGACGCATTACGGCGAGCTAAAGAAACAGGGGAAGGAGGGGAGGGTAAGGGAGTCGAAGGGAGATTTCGGGGTGGAGGTAAAGATGGAAGGGAGGGGGGACAAGGGAGAGTATTGGGGGTGGTGGAAGAAGGGATGGATGGAGGGAGTGGCGGGTGATAGTACAAGGTTAAGGATTCTTGCCACAGCTTGTCTTGGAATGATAAATATGATGGAAGCAAAATGTGACCTTTCTTGTTTCTTTTTTCCTTATTTCCTCGTCTTTCTATTTAGTACTCACAAGGATGGTGGGAAGAGAGAGAGAGCTAGAGAGAGAGAGAGAGAGAGAGAGAGAGAGAGAGAGAGAGAGAGAGAGAGAGAGAGAGAGAGAGAGAGAGAGAGAGAGAGAGAGAGAGAGAGAGAGAGAGAGAAAAAAAAAAGTGTGAGAACAATTCCAAATAAAAAATTAGCAATCGCCGCACCAAAGGAACACAGTCGGCGAAGAATGTGACAAATTTACCTTAAGCGTGACACGGGAACAAAACTTTCCGGATACAAATATCAGAAATATTCACCTTTTGGAAGAAATCACACAGGCGGAGATACTATACTCTCTCCCTTATTGACATATTTACCTTACTTACTATTAATGGATCTTAAGGAATGACTAATGAGTGCCTTTGTATATATGCAGTAAGAACATAAGGAGTCTGTAAAAGGCCTTTCCACCTACACAAGGCAGCTTCTGTTTACCCTCACTATACCATCTGTCATATTCATACCTATCCATGCCTTGACCTAACCTTCTCTTAAAGCTCTGTCTCGTATTCGTACTCGCTCTGACTGCTAAGCTTATTCCACTCATCGTTAAATAAAAATGAGCTCCAACGTAAAAAAATTAAAAATAAATACAAAATAAAGTGGCGTGTCTGCGGTTGTAAAGAAGTGCTTGACAGAGACAGGTGGCGCGGTGTTTACATGCCTGTGGTGAAGTGCTTCCTGCATACACCTGGTCACTGCAGCGCCACCTCTAGGCAGTCAGGGTCTTACTTACGGTCTAGTCCTTCTCTTTTCACCATCAAGACCCAGGCATAAATTTCCAATATACTGTACATTCCTACACGTCATTAAGTTTGTATTTCTTCTACTTACGGTCTAGTCCTCCTCTCTTCATCTATAGGAGACCCAGGCCCAAGCTATCTGCAATATACATGTCCTTGTATATCTTCTACGTCTCCGTAATATTTCTTCTACTTACGGGGCTAGTCCTCCTCTCTTCATCTACGAGACCCAGGCCCAAGTTATCTGCAGTATACATGTCTTTGTATATCTTCTACGTCTCCGTAATGTTTCTTCTACTTACGGTCTAGTCTTCCTTTCTTCACCTACGAGACCCAGGCCTAAGTTATCTGCAATATACATGTCTTTGTATATCTTCTACGTCTCCGTAATGTTTCTTCTACTTACGGGGCTAGTCCTCCTCTCTTCACCTACGAGACCCAGGCATAAGTTATCTAATATTCATTCATATGTCATTAAGTCTTTGTGTTTCGTCAATGTCATTTATCAACCTGATGTTTGCAGTCAAGGTTAGCCTGTCGGGGGTTATCTGCGCTGCCCTTGTATTCCAGCGGCCCCGTATAAGAACAGAAGAACATAAGGAAGCTACAAGAGGCCGTGAGATCTACAGTCGGACCGGCTTAACCCCTTGAGACCCAGAACGTAATTTCTATTGTAATTTAGGTACCATTAGACGCTTTTTAGTGAATATAAGCAATGTTTTATAGATATGACCTGTTTAGTATCCTTGTCGACTAACTAATTTGGATATATTCAGTTAGTTTTCGTAATTTTATGGCTAACAACAGACGATGTTTTATAGCAAAGGAAAGATCTGGGTGTGAAGGGGTTAAACTGGCAGCCTGAGTTATTGTCGCCTGAGGCCTCCAATAGTATATAACGTTAAAATTGTATCAATACGTATATAATTATCTTTTTTGTGTTGCCTTTTACAAATATCACAAAAGTTAAGCTCAATTATTTTCGATATGTTGCAATTGCGCATTCCTGAATTGCCCCACCAGACTGCCTGTTTAAGCCGGTCCGACTATATATAGACGTGGTAGTTCCTGTAGTATAAAGCCTTGGCATAAACCCTTGGCCGGCTGGGATCCTCTTCAGCCGCCGTCCCCCGCTGGTTCTCTGGGCTGTTTAGTGTGTTGGGCAGCGGCGGTGTTGTGTATTCCCGTCACTCCCTACCCAGCGGGGGAAAGAGCTTTACGATGATGATGGTGATGGCGGCAATGAGCACTTCACTCCTCTTGGCCCCCCCCCTCCCCCTCCTCCTCCCCCCCCTTCCCCTTCCTCCCCTTCCCCTTCCCCCTTCCTCCCCATTCCCCTTCCCCATTCCTCCCCCTTCCCCTCCTCCTGCATCCCACCACCAGCTTCTTACTTCTGTACCCCCCCTCACCCCCCCGCCTTGGTTATCATGAGATGTGATAGTGGAATGGATTTTAGTATGGTGGTAATGGGACATCTCTTAGCTACGCCTCCCACCGCCGGCACTCCTCCTCCCTCACACACACACACACACACACAACACACACACACACACACACACCACACACACACAGCACACACACACACACCACACACACACACACAAACACACACACACACACACACACCACACACACACACACACACACACCACACACACACACCGCCACCACCAATATTTTCCCTTCATTTCATTAATATTTTTGTCTTTTCCTAATAAAAACAATAATGGTGGCAGCAACGGCACATTTCACTTCTTAAGTCACTCGTTCTTAGCTTAACCCCTTCAGACCCAGATCTTTCTTTTACTATATGAAATTGTATGTTGTTCGCCATGAAATTACGAAAAGTCATTTAATATACCAAATGAGTTAGTTGACAAGGATACTAAGCAGGTCATATCTATCAAAATAGTGTTTATATTCACTAAAAATCGTCTAATGGTACCCAAATTACAATAGAAGTTACGTTCTGGGTCTCACGGGGTTAATATAGACACTCACAATGCTTCTTCTCCTCCACTCCTTACGTCTTCGCTATACCTTCAAAGGACACAAATAGCGTTCTGACGTATCTCATGCCTTGCTTAACATAAAGTACTCACTACCTAAATGCATCCCAGGGTACAACTCAAGTATTTATCCGACGCAAAGCACCCGACGCAGACTATCTCTAATATACGCACCGTGTTTACCGTGGTATTTGACGGCTATGTGATGTCTGGTATCTGCTGAAGGAGCCACAACAGCCATTAGGAAACTATTTAGAAAGGCCCTTCATACTTGCAGAGCCCCGGGCAAGACATGGATGATGAAGGGGGGGGGGGCGGGGAGGGGGGCGTAGCTTTGCAATCCCCACACGCCGCCTCAACACATATCCCGCATTCCGTCTGGCCGGTAGCAGAAAACAGAGGCATGAGAGTGGCATGGAGGGGGAGAGAGAAGGGGAGAAGGGGGTGCAATCTTAATGAGAGGGTCGTGACTGGCTCCCACAACCTTCCCCCCCTCTCTCTCTCTCTCTCTCTCTCTCTCTCTCTCTCTCTCTCTCTCTCTCTCTCTCTCTCGTGCTTATTCTCTCATACTTCAACTCTTCTCTCTCTTCTTCCACTTCTCCTCTCTCCCTCGCTCTCTCTTCTGCTTCGGCCGCGCAACTACAAACCTTTTATGTCCACGATTCCACCCTCCCTCGCTCCCTTCTTCGCGCACCCCATCGTATCCCGCAGCGCCTCTGATTGCGTTCCCTGCCTCCCTCACCTCCTTTCCCTCCTTTCCTTCCCTCCCTTCCTCCCTCCCTCCCTCCCTCCCTCCCTTCCCTTCCTCCTCTCCCTCACCTTCCTTCCCTTCCCTCCATCCTTCCTTCCCTCCTCTCTTCCCACCCTCTCACCATAAGAAGTTATCTCAGCTATTCGCCAAGATGGAAATGCGTTCGTCCTTCCTCCTCTCCTCTTTTCTTCTCCCTTTCCTTCCCTTTTCTTATTTCTTACATAAGCACAATACAACATGCGCATTCTCAACCACAATAAAAAACAAATAGCCTCGATACCGAATACATTCCCGCTACACAGAGAGAAAAAAAAAAAATACCTGTCGTACAAGAATGCAAAAAAAATACACAAACCAAGAAAGAGTAAACTGTCAAGCTATATGTGATAAGCTATATATGCTATATGCGGATTTTTTGGCTAGCTCCTGCGGAGAGGCTTTTGGTGGTCCTTCGGCCCAATAGTTGTAACACTTGTATTTTGTAATAGGACTGAAGTAATAGGACTGAAGTAATAGGACTGAAGTAATAGGACTGAAGTAATAGGACTGAAGTAATAGGACTGAAGTAATAGGACTGAAGTAATAGGACTGAAGTAATAGGACTGAAGTAATAGGACTGAAGTAATAGGACTGAAGTAAAAGAAACCGGTTTCTATTTTATTATGTCTTATTTCTTATATATTTAATTTATCGGTAGTTATCTCTCACTTAACAAACAATAACTAATTACTTAACTATTACAAAATACAAGTGTTACAAATACTGGGCCGAAGGCCCACCAAAAGCCCTCCGCAGGAGCTAGTCAAAAAATCCGCCCGGAGGGCAGCTTTTCGGCTAGTGTACCATAGAGACCAAAGTCCCACTAGTAGCACACACACCAACGACCTTAGGAACAGAAAGGAAGGCCCAAATAAGGATTCACAACAAAATGTGACTTCCTTACACACACGAGGCTGGGAGTAGCACCAACAGGAAGGAAGATAATAGCCTACAGGCGCTATAGGCTCAGATGTTAAAGAAAAAAAAGAAAAAAAAGAAGAAAAAAAAACTCCATTCTTAACACGTGTTCTTGGGAGGACAGCCTGGAGCTACACTCTAGGACGGACACAAGTTCTATTCTTCCTAGATCCAAGAGGCCACCAACTCCACTCTGGTGATCCAAGAGGCACCAACTCCACTCTGGTGACAATGGGTTCCAAGATGACCAAAAAAAACATCCTTAATACAGCGACCCTCCGTGTTTTCACGCCACTCATGAATTATAAGTCTTCAGGATGACCCACACCTGTTGGATCCAAATCTTCGGCAGGAAAGCCAACAACCAAACCATGGAGAAAGAAAACAAGAATCAATACCAAGCCGCAATGGATCAGCAAAAGAAGAAGAAGAAGACGAAGGAGGAGAAGGGAGTGTCGTGTGTGTCCGGCCTCCGCCGCTGGCTCGCCTCCCTCTTCAGGTGCAAGAATCGCAGGTCTCGGCCACGGAGCACCAAGGCGACGCGTCGCGATGCGGAGACCCTGCAGCCGGTCCCTGAGGAGGAGGCCGAGGTGTACCGGCCTGAACAGGAGGAGAAGCAGGTCGAGGTGTATAGGCCTGAGGAGGAGCAGAAGGAGGAGAAGCAGGTCGAAGTGTGTAGGCCTGAGGAGAAGCAGGTCGAGGTGTATAGGCCTGAGGAGGAGCAGAAGGAAGATAAGCAGGTCGAGGTGTGCAGGCCTGAACAGGAGGAGAAGCAGGTCGAGGTGTGTAGGCCTGAGGAGGAGCAGAAGGAAGATAAGCAGGCCGAGGTGTGTAGGCCTGAGGAGGAGCAGAAGGAAGATAAGCAGGTCGAGGTGTGTAGGCCTGAGGAGGAGCAGAAGGAAGATAAGCAGGTCGAGGTGTGTAGGCCTGAGGAGGAGCAGAAGGAAGATAAACAGGTCGAGGTGTGCAGGCCTGAACAGGAGGAGAAGCAAGTCGAGGTGTGTAGGCCTGAGGAGGAGCAGAAGGAAGATAAGCAGGCCGAGGTGTGTAGGCCTGAGGAGGAGCAGAAGGAAGATAAGCAGGCCGAGGTGTGCAGGCCTGAACAGGAGGAGAAGCAGGTCGAGGTGTGTAGGCCTGAGGAGGAGCAGAAGGAAGATAAGCAGGCCGAGGTGTGTAGGCCTGAGGAGGAGCAGAAGGAAGATAAGCAGGTCGAGGTGTGTAGGCCTGAGGAGGAGCAGAAGGAAGATAAGCAGGCCGAGGTGTGCAGGCCTGAACAGGAGGAGAAGCAGGTCGAGGTGTGTAGGCCTGAGGAGGAGCAAGGCAAGAGAGAGGATGAGTAGGGCGAGGAACGCAAGCCAGAGCAGGATCAGGAAGAGCAATGCAAGAGAGAGAAGGAACAAGAGGAGAGCAAGACGAACAAGGAGGAGGCATGCAGGAAGCAGGAACAGGGGAAGGCGGAGGTGAAGGAGGAGAGCGAGGCACACAAGCCCTGTGTGGGGTCCTCGGTGCCGGTCCGCCCCGAGGCAGCCTACAGGTAGCCTGCACCGCGTCGCCCGCCCCCGCCCTGGCAGTGCCCGCCGGCCTCCTACACCGGCAGCCTGCGAGCCCTCCACCAGGAAGTGCTGGACTTCCAGTGGTGGGCTGGAGGCTCTGAGGCCGAGTACCGGCGCCGCATGAGTGTGGTGGCGGATGTGCGACGCGCCGTGGCCGAGCTGTGGCCCGCGGCGCGCGTGGAAGTCACCGGTAGCCTGGCCAATGGCCTCTACCTGCCCGACAGCGACATTGACCTGACGCTGGTGGGCCAGTGGCCGCCCACGCCGTCGCCACTGTACGCGCTGCGCGACGCCCTGGTGCGTCACCGCGTAGCACAGGGTAGTGCCGTCACCGTCCTGGAGAAGGCGAAGGTGCCCCTGGTGAAGGTGGTGCACCAGGGGACAGGCCTGCACCTGGACGTCTCCCTGGGCAGCGAGGTGGCCGTGCGCGCCACGGCGCTGGTGGGCAGCTTCCGCCGCCAGTACAAAAGCCTCACGCCGCTGGTGATGGTGGTGAAGTAGTACTTGAAGAAGGAGGGCCTGGGGGAGGTGTACACCGGCGGGGTGTCCTCGCACGCCGTCACCCTCATGGCCACCAGCCTCCTGCAGCTGCAGGTCTCGCGCCAAGACCAGCAAGACCTGGGCTGGGTTGTGCTGCGCTTCTTCCAGTACTACGGCTACGACTTTCCCTTCGCCGAGTGGGGCATCAGCGTACTGGACGGCGGCCGTTACCTGCGCAAAGAGGACGTGCCCTGCGACATGCCGGGGGGTCACCGCAGGGCAGACCTGTGCATCGAGGATCCCCTCACCCCCGGCAACGACGTGGGCCGATCCTCTTTTCGCATCTGGGACGTCCGGAAGGCGTTCCAGCGCGCCTTCCTGGTGCTGGAGCCCGCCCTCAGCGCCCCGGGGCTCTACGCCGCGCCCTGTTCCCTGGTGGGCCAGCTGCTGGTGGGGTACCGCCCCCCGCGGCGGGTCCTGTGGCCTGCTCCTCACAGGGAACAGTGGTGGTGGCCGCAGGAGCAGCGGCATCCAGGCCGTCAGCAGGGCTGCCAGCAGCTGCAGCAGGGACCGAGGGTGCAGCACCGAGGGTATTACCCCCAGCCTCAGCAGGGCACTCGGTAGGGGCAGCAGAGGGCCTCACGCCACACAGGACCCCAGCCTCAGCACGGCCTCAGCAGGGACAGCAGAGGGCCTCCCGCCACACAGGCCCCCAGCCTCTGCACGGCACTCAGCAGGGACAGCAGAGGGCCTCCCGCCACACAGGCCGCTGAGCGCCGCCCCTCCCTCACTAGGCACTGAGGCCTGGATCACCTTGATGTCCGGGCACTCAGGCCTTGGCCTCAACGGAAGACTTTCAGATTTACACATCAACTTCTGATTCCATTCATATTGCTTTATCTTTATCAATTGTCTGATTTAATACTGATAAACTGATTATCTCACCTGCATTGCATTGCTTTAACTTTATCAACTCTCAGTGTTGTTGTTTTTTGTATATGTTAGTTTTCTCTTTCTCTTTTGTCTTGATCACTTTTCCAGTAGACTAGAATTTTTATGAGTTTTCAACTTTGCCTCGTTTTCCTTACGAGTTATTTGTCTTTACATTTTTTTTTTTCATTTTGTCTCCATGTTACACGAACCTATTTTATTCATGATTGACCCGCGAGAGAGAGCCGTTTATAAAATAATGATTGAATCATGCTTAGAACTTTTCTTCTTTCTTTTTTCTCTCTCTCTCATTGGGACGGCTGGACATTTACATTAATAACTATGATTGATGAAAAACTGCATCATCATCATCATTACCCGCTTTTTTCACCGAAAAATCTAAGAGGTTTGAGCAGGCCTCGAACCTACGTCCTGTTAGATTGCTGGCGAGGAGAGAGAGAGCATTTAATGGGAATAGAAACCAGTCACCGTGTTTGAATTGGAGTGTGTGGCGGGAGTGTGTGGCGTGAGTGAAAGACAATTTTGCAAAGGGAGAGAGAGAGGGGGGGAGAGGGTGTGGCCATATTGGTGTTTGCCATCGGGAGGAGAAAAGTGGGTGAGAGGAGAGAGTTGTGGCGAGAGTGATGGGAGTGAGAGGGAAGAGGAGGAGGAGGAGGTGGTAGTGGAGGATGTCAAAAATGTAATGCAGAATGAGTAACAAGAAGAGAGAGAGAGAGTGAGTGCGTGTGCGTGCGTGCGTGTGTGTCCTCTTTGCTTCCCTCCTCCTCGATATTCTATGATTTTTCAAGGAATCGACAGCATTTGCGTTGAGGACAATTTCACAGTGGAGACACCGTGGAGATCAGACGTCACGGGAGTAACAGGTTGAAGGTTCTCGGTTTGAATCCCGTGAAGCTAAACACCTTTTTTCTTGAAGCGTTAATAAGCATTTGGAACTGTTTTGTATAGAAATGTAGCAATGTTGAAACTTTTACCTGTAGACATTGGGAAGACCTGATATATTTTCCATTTCATTCATAATTTTTTATATTTGTTATTTCTATTTTATTATGTCTTTATTTCTTTAATCTCTTCTTCATTTTATCTGTATATTCTCTCCTCTCTCTCTTAACTCTCTCTCTCTCTCTCTCTCTCTCTCTCTCTCTCTCTCTCTCTCTCTCTCTCTCTCTCTCTCTCCTCTCTCTCCTCTCTCTCTCTCTCTCTCTCTCTCTCTCTCTCTCTCTCTCTCTCTCTCTCTCTCTCTCTCTCTCTCTCCTCTCTCTCTCTCTCTCTCTCTCTCTCTCTCTCTCTCTCTCTCTCTCTCTCTCTCTCTCTCCTCTCTCTCTCCTCTCTCTCTCTCCTCCTCTCCTCTCTCTCTCTCTCTCTCTCTCTCTCCTCTCTCTCTCTCTCTCTCTCTATATATATATATATATATATATATATATATATATATTTATATATATATATATATATATATATTAAAATATATATATATATATATATATATATATATATATATATATATATATATATATATATATATATATATATATTATTGTAAGATTTCTGTTATTGCCAAACCATTTCACTTTTAAAGCAGTTTTTTTAATGCAGTTATATGCAGTTTCTCACACAGCAACACTTACCCATCAAAAGTTATTGTAAATGGATGGATCTACAATTGTATCCCCGGTATTTCCAATTATCTATCGAAAAAAATATTTCCGGATTTTTGGCTGCTCAAAAATATTCCAAAATTGACGACGATCAATGTTTTTGTTATTTTGCCGCAAAACTATGAGTCGGAGAAGAAAACTTATCGAGGTAACAAATGTTCATCTTGAGGTGTTCTACACGATACAGTAATCGGTTTGTCAAAACATTTCATGGTTGTCGAGAGAATTGATGTTTTGTATAAATGTACGAATATGCTATTTTCTCTGTTATTTACCAATCAATATATTTTTGCTATACGCCAAATGATAGCCCTTGATCTACTTCATATTTACTTCTCTATACATGTTGCACTTATCTGCCATAGTTGTTTAGTTATTGAAAAAAACGTGATTTTCAAAAAAAATCAAGGCATACCCCTTACAAAATTTGCAATATTTTTTGAAAAATAGATTTGCTTGAAAATTTGTTCCTTGCAGTTTTCGGGCATGCTGAACATGAATCTGGAGTCAGCTTTCAGTTACAATGATTAGAAGTCCCTATTTCAGCCAATTCACAATGACATGATACTTCCAGATATTCCTTGAAAATCACAAATTAGACAAAACCTACTACAAGACATATAAATATGACAGGCATTGCTACATTAATCATTACTTCAATACAACGATCAGTATTAGTATTTTCAGTATAAGTATTATTATTATTAATCCCTATTTGAGCCACCCATGCCATTGTCAAAGTACTTATAAAAACCTAGGAATACTATAGCAATCCTGTGGGACTCTAATGCCCTCCCATGACTCCTGTAAGATGCATGAAGGAGCGAAGAGGCCCGTGAAGGACTCTGAAGGATTGTATACAAAGCGAAGGATACTTAGAAAAAATTGTTCTTCCTTCTCCCATTTTAACTCCTCCCTTTCTTCTCCTCCTTCCTCCTCCTCTCCTCCCTTCCTTGTCCCACCTCCTTCCTTCTCCTCCCTTCCCTTCCTTCTCCTCCCCCTCCCGCCTTCTTCCTCCGCCTATCGTATTTATACGATAATTATCATATATAAGATCACGCTAGGCAGCCGCGGCACGCACCGCATGGGAGAGGTCGGACTCCCACTAGTAAGGCTAAGGATAATTCAAACTTGCTCGAATTATGGAAAGTTATGGAAAAATTCGAACTGACCTGAAACAGGTCGAATTATCCGTAGTTTGAATTATACGGGTTCGATTTCGAGAAGGTTTACTGTACAGTATCTATCAAATTTAATACCAGTCTTACAATGAAACAGAAAAACACTACACAAAATAAGAAGGCGTAAACTGTCAAACTATAAGTATATCATGAGCGTCCTTGTGTGGGGGGCCGTGGGAGACATAGACACACACACACACACACACACACACACACACACACACACACACACACACCACACACACACACACACACACACACACACACACACACACCTGTACATACACACACCACCACCTCGGCGCGACCCTCAGGGCAGCGTGGGACCTTCGGCGTCAAGTTATGTGGGTATGGCAGGCAGAGGCGCGAGGGTATGTGGCCGTGTGGGTCTCGCGGAGGGAAGGAAGGGAAGGGCAGATATAGAGGAGGAAGTGAATGAGTATGGATGGGAAGGATAGGTGAATGAGGGGACAGAGAGGGTTGAAAGAGGGAAGGATAGGTGAATGAGGGGACAGATAGGGTTAAAAGATAGGAATAAAAGGAAAAGAAGAAGGAAAGAGGGAGAAAGGAAGGTGTAGATATGAAGGAGGAAGGGAATGAGCATGGATAGGAAGAGGAGGGGATAGAGGATAAGGAACAGAGAGACAGAGAGGGTTAAAGGGAGGAATAAAGAGATGAAAGTATACACATGTGGAGGGAGATTGAAGGAGAAAGGAGGAGATAACAGAGAGACAAGGAGAAAGATTGGAGAACGAAGGTAAAGAGGGAAGAGAGGACAGGAGAAAAGGAAGAATGAAAGATCAGGAAGCTTAAGGAGGAAGGGGAGACGGGAGGTTGAGAGGGTAAAAGAGGGAGAGTACTGGAGTGAGGAAGAGGAGGAGGAAGGAAAGGGAATTGAAAAGGAAGAATGAAAGGTCAGGTAACTTAAAGAGGAAAGAGAGACGGGAGGGTGAGAGGGTAAAAGAGGGAGAGTACTGGAGTGAGGAAGAGGAAGAGGAGAGATAGAAGGGAGAATAGTGGAGTAAGGAAGAAGAGGAGGAATGAAAGGGAGATAAAAAGGAAGAATTAAAGGTCTGGAAACTTAAAGAGGAAAGGGAGACGGGAGGGTGAGAGGGTAGAAGAGGAAGGGAAGGGAGTGAGGAGGAAGTATATAGAAGAAGAGAGGGAAGGGAGATGAGAACGAAAAGGAAGGGGAAGGAAGGGGAGACAGGAGGGTGAGAGGGTAGAAGAGGAAGGGAAGGGAGTGAGGAGGAGGTATATAGGGAGATAGAGGGAAGGGAGATGCTGGAGTGAGGAGGAGGTATATAAAAGGAGATAGAAGGGAAGGAAGATGGAGAGTCAAAGGGTGGAGTGTGTTGTCTTGTGTGGTGTCAGTGAGTGTCGCATAAAGTACTGCATCTGTTACCTGACTGATGAGAGAGAGAGAGAGAGAGAGAGAGAGAGAGAGGAGAGAGAGAGAGAGAGAGAGAGAGAGAGAGAGAGAGAGAGAGGAGAGAGAGAGAGAAAATAAGAAAGATAATAAGAGAGATAATAAGAGAGAAAAAGTAATGAGTGGTGTTGCAGTAGAGAGAGAAAAAAAAGAGTGAGAATGAGAGCAAAATAAGTGTGAAAAGTACATTAGGTGTTGCTGAAGGAAAGGAAAGAGAGAGAGAGAGAGAGAGAGAGAGAGGAGAGAGAGGAGAGAGAGAGAGAGAGAGAGAGAGAGAGAGAGAGAGAGAGAGAGAGAGAGAGAGAGAGAGAGGGGAGGGAGGGGTATGAGTGGTGTATGTCTCTCATTCCTTCACGTTGGACGGTCCAGGTAGCTATTCATTAAGACGAAGAGGCGAGGACCTACCTGTGAGGGATGCCTGCTTTCCCGCCTCTCCTGTGGCGTGTGTGTGTGTGTGTGTGTGTGTGTGTGTGTGTGTGTGTGTGTGTGTGTGTGTGTGATAATACCCATGTATGTATGTATGTATGCATTTGATCCGTCCCTTTCTATCTGTCTATATCTATTTTTCTGTCTATGTATGTCGGTTTATCTGTCTGTCTTTGTCTCTGTCTGTCTGTTTCTGTCTCTGTCTCTCTTTCTGTCTGTCTTCTTGTCTGTCAGTCGCCCCCCCCCACCCTCTCTCTCTCTCTCTCTCTCTCTCTGGTAAAGCTATTGGGAAAATCTTTCAAGACAATCTTTGCGTTTCAACAACCTCTCTCTCTCTCCTTCTCCTCTCTTCTTCTCCTCTCCTCTCTCTCTCTTCTCTCTCCTCTCTCTGTCTCTCTCCTCTCTCTCTCTCCTTTTTCCTCTCTCTCTCTCTCTCCCCTCTCTCTTCTCTCTCTCTCCCCTCTCTCTCTCTCTCTCTCCTCTCTCTCTCTCTCTCTCTCTCCTCTCCCTTCTTTTCTCTCTCCTCTCTCTCTCTCTGTGATCTCTTACACTTAACGTTCAGTCAATATTTTTCAATCATAATTTTGTTTCCACTCACATTGTATTTCTTGTTCTTTGTATTTCATTGTATTTCTATTGTATAAGATTAGCGTTCACACACACACACACACACACACACACACACACACACACACACGCACACACACACCACACACACACACACACACACACACACACACACACACACACACACACACACACACACACACACACACACACCTGCGTCCCAGCAAGAGTCAGGTGAACCAACATTGACCGTAAGAGACCCCAGCACACCTTTCCTTGACCTTCCCTGATGCGGGGCAGAGGGTGCGGGAGATGGGTGAGGGGGGGGGGGCGTGTATGTGCGTGTGTGTGTGTGTATGTGTGTGTGTGTGTGTGTGTGTGTGTGTGTGTGTGTGTGTGTGTGTGTGTGTGTGTGTGTGAGGTGAGGAGAGGCTGTCAGGAGATGAGTACAGGTTAAGGTATGGAGATGAGATACACAGACAGACAAGCAGGCAGACAGATAGATAGATAGATAGATAGATAGATAGATAGATAGATAGACAGACAAGCAGGCAGACATATAGATAGATAGTAGATAGATAGATAGATAGATAGATAGATAGACAGACAAGCAGGCAGATAGATAGATAGATAAATAGATAGATAGATAGATAGATAGATGGATGGACAGACAGGTAGATAAATATATATATATAGATAGATAGACAGACACAGACAGATAGATAGACACCCAGACAGACAGACAGAAAAACAGGGATGAGTGGGTGGATGAAAGAGCGAAGGAGACGAATTTCAACCCACCCACCCATCCACCCACTCACCCACCCGCCCACCCACCCACCCACCCACCACCCACCCACCCACCACCCACCCACCCACCCACCCCCCCACTCACCCACCCACCCACCCACCCACCCCACCCCCACCCACCCACCCCTCACCACCCACCCACCCACCCACCCCACCACCCACCACCCACCCCACCCACCCCCCACCCACCCAC
>JACEEZ010021619.1:55115-87615 GCA_016584305.1 Chionoecetes opilio
CCTAACCAGCTTGATCATGACCTGCGCCCACAAGTCCGAGCTTAGGCGTGAGTCAGTCAGGTAGAGGAAGTTAAACATCGCTCACTCACCTATACATACACAGCGCGCCAAAGTGTTAGCGACATCATAACACAGCGCTTCCATACGGGAATTCAGAAAATGTACTGATGCTGCGAAATTAGGTATAGGCTCGGTTATGTTGAATTTGTTTTTCTATAATTTTTGTCGTAAATCACTAAATAGAAAAGAAAATTAAGTGATTTGGGACAGAAACGTCTAGAAGATTAATTAAAAACACATCAAAACTCATCTTACAAAATTTGTTTCGTCCACCAAAGTGAATTCGGTGTCAAACTGGAAATTTACCGAAATGAGGTGAGAAATGAGTACCGGAGATGAGCACCGAGGCCACGCGCAGCATTGAGTATGCCCTCATCTTTACTATGATAAATAGCGGGTATTTATTAAGGGAGGTATTGTAGGACCATGTACAGTATGTTATTTCTTCTCTTATATCCGTCTTTCCTTAACTCTCTACCCTTTCTCCATCATCCTTTTCAATCCTACTCTTCCATCACCATCTTTCAATTCTTGTGTTTTATTTGTTAACGCGCTATCTATTAATATGAGAGCTGCTGTATTTCCATCTATGTTATTTCTTCTCTTATCTCTCTCTTTCCTTGACTCTCTACCCTTTATCCATCATCCTTTTCCATCACCATCTGTCAAGTCATTCATTCCTTAAAATTAACCCAAAATTCATTACTTTCTCCCTCTTTCCTGTCATTCTATTTTATCACCCTATTTGTCACCCTACAACCCTATTTGTCACCCCTACTAGTATTATTACCCTATTTTTCAACCCTATTTGTCACCCATACTACCCTATTTGTCGCCCCTATTAGTATTATTACCCTATTTTTCAACCCTATTTGTCACCCATACTACCCTATTTGTCGCCCCTATTAGTATTATTACCCTATTTTTCAACCCTATTTGTCACCCATACTACCCTATTTGTCGCCCCTATTAGTATTATTACCATATTTTTCAACTCTATTTGTCACCCCTACTTGTATTATTACCCTATTTTCAACCTTATTTGTCACCCCTACTACCCTATTTGTCACCCCTCTCTAGCACCCTCTTATACACACCTGTTTCTCTCCCTACAGGTGTGTCTTCGTTCCAACACCTGCTGGTTCGCGTAGAGCTGAGAGTCGGGGTGTGGCTGGTGTCTCTTCTCACGCTGTTGGGGAACCTGACGGTGTTAGGAGGGCGAGTCTTCTCAAGGGATGATAATAAGATCCTCTCACTCTTCATACGGAATTTGGCTGGTAGGTACTGTATGGGGCTATTGTAGTAGTGGTAGTGGTTGTTGTTGTGGTAGTAGTGGTTGTGGTGGTTGTTGTGGGTTGTGGTGGTTGTGGTAGTAGTAGTAGTAGTATAAGTAGTTGTAGTGGTAGTGGTAGTGGTTGTTGTGGTAGTAGTAGTATGGGGGCAATTGTAGTAGTGGTAGTGGTTGTTGTTGTGGTAGTAGTGGTTGTGGTGGTTGTTGTGGAAGTAGTAGTAGGAAGAGGAGGAGGGTTAGTAGTAGTATTAGAAGATCTTATTATATTCAGTTAGTAGTAGTAGTAGTAGTAGTAGTAGTAGTAGTAGTAGTAGTAGTAGTAGTAGTAGTAGTAACAGTAGATGTAGTAGTATTTGTAGTAGTTGTAATAGTAGTAGTAGTAGTGGTTGTTGTAGTGGTAGTAGATGTAGTTGTAGTAATAGTAGTAGTAGTAGTAGTAGTAGTAGTAGTAGTAGTAGTAGTAGTAGTAGTAGTAGTAGAAGACATTATATTAAGTTTGACTCAAAAGTTTGTCTAGATTTATTTTTTCTATACATAAGTTACACCATTGACTTATATTTGATTGTCACGGCTGTCTCGAAAATAAATCAAAGCTATTCGATATATCTGTCCTAAGAGAAAGACCCAAATCAATAAAGGAAGGCGTGGGAGTACTACAAATTGAGTGAGGAGAAAGGGAAGGGTAGAATAAGTAAGTAGAAAGAAGAAGAAAAAAATATATACTTTCGGCTTCTCATTTACAATTTAACAGGTGGGACGAAGAGAGGCGGGAAGAGAGGAGGTGGCGGAGGAGAAGAGGTATGAGAGGAGAAAGGATAGGAGGAAGAGAGGTGGAGAGGAGGAGAAGAAGAGGAGGAGGAGAGGAGAGGGAGGAGAGGGAGAAGAGGAAGGAGAGGAAGGAGAGGAGGAGAAGAGGTAGGAGAGGAGAAGAGGAAAAGAGGAAGGAGAGGAGAAGAGCTATAAGAGGAGGAGGAGAAGAGGAAGGAGAGGAGAAGAGGAAGGAGAGGAGAGGAGGGAGGAAGGAGGAGGAGGAGGAGGAGGAGGAGGGAGGAGGAGGAGGAGGAGGAGAGGAAGGAGAGGAGGAGGAGGAGAAGAGGAAGGAGAGAAGAAGGAGAGGAGGAGGAGAAGAGGAAGGAGAGAAGGAGGAGGAGGAGAAGAGGAGAGGAGGAGAGGAGGAGGAGGAGAAGAGGAAGGAGAGGAGGAGAAGAGGAAGGAGAGGAGAAGAGGAGGAGGAGAGGAAGGAAAAAGGAGGTGAGGGAAGGGAGATAGGAAGAGGAGGGAGAAAAATGTAGTCTATCAACCACTCAGTAGAAAATATATAAGTTTTACGAAAAGAAGATCTGTTTTTTTTCTGTACTTGAGTTTTTGTCTTTAAGCGAAACCGTGTGTCGGAAATTAACTTTAAAGAAAAATATTGTTAAAAAATGACGAAAAGAAAAGGGGAATGGAGTTAAACATGACGAAAAGAAAAGAAAAATTTGTTAAAACTGACGAAAATAAAAGGAAATGGAGTTAATAATGACGAAAATAAAAGAAAAAATTGTTAAAACTGACGAAAATAAAAGAAAAATTGTAGTTAATAATGACGAAAATAAAAGAAAATAGTTAATAATGACGAAAATAAAAGAAAAATGTAGTTAATAATGACGAAAATAAAAGAAAAATTGTAGTTAATAATGACGAAAATAAAAGAAAATAGAAAAAAAAAAAATAAGACGAAATAAAAGAAAAATTGAGTTAATAATGACGAAAATAAAAGAAAAATTGAGTTAATAATGACGAAAATAAAAGAAAATAGAGTTAATAATGACGAAAATAAAAGAAAATAGAGTTAATAATGACGAAAATAAAAGAAAAATGGAGTTAATAATGACGAAAATAAAAGAAAATAGAGTTAATAATGACGAAAATAAAAGAAAATGGAGTTGAAAATGACGAAAAGAAAAGAAAAATAACAAACACCTTTTTTGAACTTAATAAAAGACTGAAACTGAAACGTTAAAGAAAAAAAAACTTGAGAAACTAATAGATTCTAAAATGGAATTCGTAGCGACAAGAAATAAGGAAAGAATAGGATTGACTAGTTTGTTCTTCTTTCTTTTTTCCCTTGTTCATTCTTCAAGGCATTCATTTGAGAGTGAAAAAGTATGATTACAATTAGTGGACAAGGAAACTAGGGAAAAAGAAATGAGTGAAAGGCCAGAAAAGAGGAAAATACACCATTGTCTAGTTTTGAGGGGAGAAAAGAGAGAGATGAGAGAGAAGAAGAGAGGAGAGGGTAGAGAGAGAGAGAGAGAGAGAGAGGAGAGAGAGAGAGAGGAGGAGAACCCGAAAAGAGAGAGGGCAGAGAGAGAGAGAGAAGGAGAGGGCAGAGAGAGAGACGAGAAGGGGAAGGAGAGCGACAGAGAAAGATAGGGGGAGACGAGAATCAGAGGGCCAAGAAAGGGAAGGAGAGATGAGAGGGGAACAGAGAAGAAAAGAAAGCAGAGAGAGAGAGAGCAAGAAAGAGAACGAGAGGATAGAAGAAGAGAGAGATGGAGGAATAAGAAACCAAAAGAGATAGAGAGACAGATACCAAGAAACAGAGAGAGATAGAGAAACAGAAACAGAGATACAGAGAGAGATACCAAGAAACAGAGAGAGAGATAGAGAAATAGAAACAGAGAGATAGAGAGAGATACCAAGAAACAGAGAGAGATAGAGAAACAGAAACAGAGAGATAGAGAGAGATACCAAGAAACAGAGAGAGAGATAGAGAAACAGAAACAGAGAGATAGAGAGAGATACCAAGAAACAGAGAGAGAGATAGAGAAACAGAAACAGAGAGATAGAGAGAGAGATACCAAGAAACAGAGAGAGATAAATAGATAAATAGATAGAGATATCAAGAAAACGAGAGAGATAGATAGATAGATACCGAGAAACAGAGAGATACTTAGAGAGACAGCAACAGAGATAGATAGAGAAAGAGAGACAGAGAGACACAGATCAACATTGGTCAGCCTTTGATGTTCTCCCCTGGCCCTCGCTGTCAACAATTAAGATGACGAGTCTGCTCAGCTTGTTTTCCCGTCCTGTGGTGGCAAGGTCGCTACACTGGGTCTGTCCTTCCTCTGTGGCTCTGTGGCGGGACGAGAGCCACGAGCTCCCTGCAGAGACAAAGCGGGAGTCTGTAAAGGCTTTGTTAGAGGTCGTAAGCTAATTAGGTGAATGTCTTTTTGAGGAAAAATATATGATAGTCTTTGATGGTGGTGGTGATTGTAATAATAATATTACTAATACTGAAAATGATAATACTGATCGTTGTTTTGAAGTAATGATTAATCTAGCAATGCCTGTCATATTGTTATGTCTTGTAGTAAGTTTTGTCTAATTTGTGATTTTTAAGGAATATCTGGAAGTATCATGTCATTGTGAATTGGCTGAAATAGGGACTTCTAATCATTGTAACTGAAAACTGACTCCAGATTCGTGTTCAGCATGCCCGAAAACTGTTAGGAACATATTTTCAAGCAAATATATTTTTCAAAAAATATTGCAAATTTTGCAAGGGGTTTGATTTTTTTGCAATATTTTTTTAAATACAGATTTGGTTGAAATTTTGTTACTAGCAGTTTTCGGGCATGCTGAACACGAATCTGGAGTCAGTTTTCAGTTACAATGATTAGAAGTCCCTATTTCAGCAATTCACAATGACATGATACTTCCAGATATTCCTTAAAAATCACAAATCAGACAAAACTTACTACAAGACATAAAAATATGATTCTTACTTTCGGGTAATTCGACCCAGGTCTCCCCCCAATTAGTTCGAATTAGAGAGCGTTTACTGTACAATATTCCTCCCTTCAACCCCTCTTCCTCTCTCTCTCTCTCTCTCTCTCTCTCTCTCTCTCTCTCTCTCTCTCTCTCTCTCTCTCTCTCCTCTCTCTCTCTTCTCTCTCTCTCTCTCTCTCTCTCTCTCTCTCTCTCTCCTCTCTCTCTCTCTCTCTCTCTCTCTCTCTCTCTCTCTCTCTCTCTCTCTCTCTCTCTCTCTCTCTCCTCTCTCCTCTCTCTCTCTCTCTCTTTCTCTCTCTCTCCCTTTCCTCCAAATACCTCAACAAAACCCACCCTTAACCCCTTCCTCTCTCTTCCCTTTCTCCCTCTAGTGGCAGACCTCCTAACGGGACTCTACCTGCTGATCATCGCCGCGAAGGACGCTGAGTTCCGCTCCAGCTACAGCGACCACGCCTACTACTGGATGACCTCCTGGCAGTGCACCGTCACGGGCGTCCTGGCCATGACGTCCTCGGAGGTGAGACTTCTTCAGGGGTGGATTCTGCAGGGTGTTGAATAGGGTTATAGAGGATTACTTCTGCAGGAGGGAATCTGAGTGGTGTTGAAATTGGGTCTTAAAGAGAGATAGGGGTGAATAGAAGGTACGTACGTGTATTGAGGTGTTACTGTACGTGTTTTGGTGGCCAGGTGTCCGTGTTGATCCTGTCCTTCATGTCCGTGGAGCGGTGTCTGTGCATTACCTGCCCCTTCGCCACGCCCAAGCTGTCCCTCAGCGGCGCGAAGATGGCTCTCGCGGTCATCTGGCTCATCGGTGTGACCTTGGCCATGGCTCCGGGTGCGTGGAAGGACCTGTTATTCTTACCTTATTATTGCTTTTGTTATTTTTGTTATCTTTAAGCTCCTGGTGAATGTAATGACCTCCTTAATTCTCTTACGTTACTATTGCTTTTGTTATTTTTGTTATCTTTAAGTACCTGGTGAGTTTAAGGACCTTTTACTATTTTATTATTCCTATTATAATTGATACCTTTGTTATTGCTCCCGGTGAGTTTAAAGTCCCAATATTCTGACCTTATTATTGCTTCTCTATGACTTATTGTTATTGTGTTTTACTATTGTTATTATTATTATGTCCTCGGTGAGTGGAATTCTTTTATTTTTCTTCTTTTACATTTTGATATTACTTCTCTTACTTTAACTTTTGCTTTTTAATTCCTTCTCTAATTAGTATTATTATTTTTATTATTATTTCTTATTCTTCTTACTCCACCTTTTTTATTCCTTTTCTTATTCTTGATATCTTGGTTAATATTACTCGCATTCTTGTCTTCTTTGGACTTATGTTTGTTTTACTGTTTCCTTTTTTTAGCCCTTTATCCACATATTTTTTTGTGTGTTCTTCCTTCCTTCCTTTATATAGAAGCATATTTAAGTTACCTGAATGCAAATACAAATCTCGTGTATTTGTGTGTGTATTCCCAGTTTTTACCTATTTACAACCATGTTTTTGTTTGTGTGTGTGTGTGTGTGTTGGCAGTGCTGTATTACCGCGGGCATCACCAGCGCTTCTACGGGACGAACGGGCTGTGTTTTCCCCTTCACCTGGACGACCCCTGGGTGCCCGGCTGGCTCTACTCCGGCCTGCTCTTCGTGGGTCTCAACCAACTGGGGTGAGTCGCGTGGTGAGGGGTGAGGGTGGGAGGGGGATTATGTGTGTGGGTGTGTGTGTGTCTATGTTGAGGTGGTGGTGAGGTTGGGAGGTAGGTTATGTGTCTGTCTGTCTGGGTGTGTGGGTCTCTCTGTCTGCCTGTCTGTTGGCCTATCTGTCTGTGTTTGTATGTCTGTGTCTAGTCGCTGTGTTGAGGTGGTGGTGAGGCTGGGAGGGGGATTCTGTGTCTGTCTGTCTGTCTGTGTGTGTGTGTGTGTTTGTCTGTCTGTCTGTGTGTGTGTGTTTCTG
The DNA here is from genome assembly GCA_016584305.1 of Chionoecetes opilio. NCBI lineage: Eukaryota > Metazoa > Arthropoda > Malacostraca > Decapoda > Majidae > Chionoecetes > Chionoecetes opilio. The sequence continues at coordinate 62,201 of JACEEZ010021619.1, forward strand.
TCTGTGTGTGTGTGTGTGGGTCTGTCTGTCTGTCTGTGTGTGGGTCTCTGTCTGTGTGTGTGTGTGGGCCTCTGTCTGTCTGTCTGTGTGTGGGTCTCTCTCTGTCTGTCTGTAGCTGTATGTCTCTCGGTCTAGTCGCGTTTTGAGATAGTGGTGAGGTTGGGAAGTGGATTTGTTGTCTGTCTGTCTCTGTCTGTGTGTGGGGGTCTCTGTCTGTCTGTCTGTGTGGCTGTCTCTCTGTCTGTCTGGCTTTGTCTCTGTTTGTGGCTGTCTGTATCTCTCTGTTGGTTGATCTGTCTGTGTCTGTCTGTCTTTCTCTCAGTCTGTCTCTCTCTGTTTCTCGTCTCTGTATCTCTCTGGTTTCCTCTGCTTTTGTTATTCTCTTTATTCCTTTCCCTCACTCCCCTTACATTTGCTCTCTCTCTTTTTATCTTGCTTCTCTCTGCTATTCTTCTTTCCTTCCCCTCTCATCCTCTCCCTTCCCTCCTCCATTCTCTTCATCTTCCTCTCCTCCTGCCGTTCCTCCTCCTCCTCCCTTCCCTCCTCTTCCTCTTCCTTCCCTCCTCTTCCTCCTTCCTCCTCCTCCCTTCCTCCTCCTCCTCCTCCTCCCTTCCCTTCCCAACTTCTGTGCAATATATTCCAGTCTATATTTTCCCTCCCTTTCTCTCTCCTCAAATCCCTTCCTCCTCCTCCTCCTCCTCCTCCTCCTCCTCCTCCTCCTCCTCCTCCTCCTCCTCCTCCTCTCTCCTCCCCTTCCCCTCCTCCTCTTCCCCTCTCCTCTTCTCTTTATCTTCCATTTCAACGTCAAGGCAGGATTGGAGGAGAGAGAGGAGGAGGAGGAGGAGGAGGAGGAGGAGGAGGAGGAGGAGGAGTATTAGCTTTCCCTTTTGTTTGTTTCTCGTTATGACTTTTCTTTTCTCTCTTCTTCTCTCTATCTCTCGTTTATCTCTCTCTTTTCTCTCTCTCTCTCTCTCTCTCTCTCTCTCTCTCTCTCTTCTCTCTCTCTTCTCTCTCTCTCTCTCTCTCTCTCTCTCTCTCTCTTCTCTCTCTCTCTCTCTCTCTCTCTCTCTCCTCTCTCTCTCTCTCTCTCTCTCTCTCTCTCTCTCTCTCTCTCTCTCTCTCTCTCTCTCTCTCTCTCTCTCTCTCTCTCGGTCCTATTCTTTTCCTCATTTATGTAAAGGATCTCTCCCATTTTATCACCGAGTGTTTAGTGATTCAATACGCCGATGATACTCAGTTCATACATACTGGTACCATAGATAATATTCAGGAATTGATTAACAAAAGTGAACAAACTCTAACTAAAGCAAAATTGTATTTTCACACAAATGGTTTAATGTTGAATTCTAGCAAAACACAATGTATGTTTATTGGCACCCGGGGACACATGGCACAGATCCCAAGCGACACTCGTATCCAGGTTGATGACAGTACCATAGTGCCGAGCAGCTCCATAAAGAACCTCGGTTTATATTTCGACAACTGTATGCTATTCGATTCACATATTACGTACATCTGTAAGAAGACTGTAGGGACTATACTGTACATAAATCGCATTAAAGATAACTTTGATAAGAACACAAGAATCACAGTGATACAGTCTCTTGTTTTAAGCATAATAAATTATGGGCTTAAGATCTGGGGAGTGGCAAGTGCAACTCATTTGCAACGCATTCAGAAAATGCAGAACTTTGCCGCAAAAGTTGCACTGGGCGGCACAAAATTTGAACACGTAACGCCATACCTGAGAGAGCTCAAGTGGCTAAAGGTAAAGGAAAGGTATAAGTACGAGCTTGGCCTTACTGTTTATAATATAATCTATAGAAGATTACCATGTTGGTTGTTCCCACTACCTATGGTAAGAGAGACACATAATGTAAACACAAGACATCAGCACCAGCTGTACGTTCCCAAAACAAACACATACACAGGAGACAGGTCAGTGCTGGTGTCTGCACCGCAACTATGGAACAGTCTTCCTACTCATATTAAGAACACCAAATGTATGTCTACTTTTAAAAAGAAGCTTACAAGCTATCTTTTAATGCTTGACCATTAACTTTACTTGATGTTATGACATTTATATGATTACACACCTTTGTATAACTATTTTATCATTTTACGTTTTTCTTACTTTTAAATGACAACATACTTGTGTATGACTATTTTTACTATTTATTATTTTATTTTATTTTATTTTATTTTATTTTATTTTATTTTATTATTTACTATTCTATGATTTTACTATTTTAATGTGTGTACACACTTGTGTGTTTTATTGTATGTTTAAGATTTTACTGTGTATTTGATATTCGCATTATTGTATTATGTAAGATGTACAAGAATAACCATTGTAAAATGGAAAATAAATTTCTGATTCTGATTCTGATTCTGATTCTCTCTCTCTCTCTCTCTCTCTCTCTCTCTCTCTCTCTCTCTCTCTCTCTCTCTCTCTCTCTCTCTCTCTCCTCTCTCTCTCCTCTCTCTCTCTCTCTCTCTCTCTCTCTCTCTCTCTCTCTCTCTCTCTCTCTCTCTCTCTCTCTCTCTCTCTCTCTCTCTCTCTCTCTCTCTCTCTCTCTCTCTCTCTCTCTCATTGTTTTCCTCTCCTTTGATCTCTTCCCTTTCTCTTCATATGTTATTGTTTCTCATTTATTGGACTGTTCTCTCTCCCCCTCTTCCCTTCTTTACTTCTTTCCTTCCTTCCTTCCTTCCTTCCTTCCTTCCTTCCTTCCTTCCTTCTTTCCTTCCATCCATCCATCCATCCATCCATCCATCCATCCATTTCCATCCTTCCTTCCTTCCTTCTTACCATCATCCTCCATCCTCTTCCTTCCTTCCTTCTTCCTTCCTTCCTTCCATCCTCACCTCCTCCTCCTCCTTCCTTCCTCCTTCCTTCCTTCCTTCCTTCCTTCCATCCATCTATCCTTCCTTCCTTCCTTCCTTCCTCCTTCCTTCCATCCATCCTCCTCCTTCCTTCCTTCCTTCCTTCTTTCCTTTCCCTTCCTTCCTTCCTTCATTCATCCTTTCCTCCATCCATCATCCTCCATCCATCTTTCATCCATCCATCCACATTCCATCCATCCATCCATCCATCCATCCTCCTTCCATCCACCCATCCATCCATCCACCCATCCATCCATCTTCCTTCCTTCCTCCTTCCTTCCTTCCTTCCATCCATCCTTCCATCCTTCCTTCCTTCGTTTCCTTCCTTCCATCCTCCTCCATCCTCCTTCCTCCTTCCTCCCTTCCTTCCTTCCTTCCTTCCTTCCTTCCTTCCTTCCTTCCTTTACCTTTACTAATACAGGCATACAAATCTGCCTGTATGTTCCTCATTGTTGGCTCAGATGTCAGCCTTGTTTGTTATTTTGTCAATAGTCCTTTGTTGTCCATAGAAGGTCTTTTGTTTACCCATTCCTCCTTGCTTCCTTCCTCCTTGCTTCCTTCCTCCTTACTTCCTTACTCCTTGCTTCCTTCCTTACTCCTTGCTTCCTTCCTCCTTACTTCCTTCCTTCTTGCTTTCTTACTCCTTACTCCCTTCCTCCTTACTTCCTTCCTCCTTACTTCCTTACTACTTACTTCCTTACTCCTTACTACTTACCTCCTTACTCCTTACTTCCTTACTCCTTACTTCCTTCCTCCTTACTTCCTTCCTCCTTGCTTCCTTACTACTTACCTCCTTACTCCTTGCTTCCTTCCTCCTTACTTCCTTACTACTTACCTCCTTACTCCTTGCTTCCTTCCTCCTTACTTCCTTACTACTTACTTCCTTACTCCTTGCTTCCTTACTCCTTGCTTCCTTCCTCCTTGCTTGTTTCCTCCTTGCTACCTTACTCCTTGCTGCCTTCCTTCTTGCTTCCTTACTCCTTACTTCCTTACTCCTTACTCCCTTACTCCTTGCTTCCTTACTCCTTGCTTCCTTCCTCCTTGCTTCCTTACTCCTTACTTCCTTACTACTTACTTCCTTACTCCTTGCTTCCTTCCTCCTTACTTCCTTACTACTTACCTCCTTACTCCTTGCTTCCTTCCTCCTTACTTCCTTACTACTTACCTCCTTACTCCTTGCTTCCTTCACTCCTTACTTCCTTACTACTTACCTCCTTACTCCTTGCTTCCTTCCTCCTTACTGTTTCCTCCTTGCTTCCTTACTCCTTTCTTCCTTCCTCCTTGCTTCCTTACTCCTTACTTCCTTACTACTTACCTCCTTACTCCTTACTTCCTTACTCCCTGCTTCCTTCCTTCTTGCTTCCTTCCTCCTTACTTCCTTTACTTACTTCCTTACTACTTACTTCCTACCTTGCTTCCTCCCTTACTTCCTTACTCCTTACTTCCTTCCTCCTTACTTCCTTCCTCCTTACTTCCTTACTACTTACCTCCTTACTCCTTGCTTCCTTCCTTCTTGCTTCCTTCCTCCTTACTTCCTTACTACTTACCTCCTTACTCCTTACTCCTTACTTCCTTACTCCTTGCTTCCTTCCTCCTTACTTCCTTCCTCCTTACTTCCTTCCTCCTTACTTCCTTCCTCCTTACTTCCTTACTCCTTACTTCCTTCCTCCTTACTTCCTTCCTCCTTACTTCCTTACTACTTACCTCCTTACTCCTTACTTCCTTCCTCCTTGCTTCCTTCCTCCTTACTTCCTTCCTCCTTACTTCCTTCCTCCTTGCTTCCTTCCTCCTTACTTCCTTCCTCCTTACTTCCTTCCTCCTTACTTCCTTCCTCTCTTGCTTCCTTACTCCTTGCTTCCTTCCTCCTTGCTTCCTTCCTCCTTACTTCCTTACTACTTACCTCCTTACTCCTTACTTCCTTACTCCTTGCTTCCTTACTCCTTGCTTCCTTCCTCCTTGCTTCCTTCCTCCTTGCTTCCTTCCTCCTTGCTTCCTTCCTCCTTGCTTCCTTCCTCCTTACTTCCTTCCTCCTTGCTCCTTCCTTCTTCTTCTCCTTGCTTCCTTCCTCCTTACTTCCCTCCTCCTTACTTCCTTCCTCCTTGCTTCCTTACTCCTTGCTTCCTTCCTCCTTGCTTCCTTCCTCCTTACTTCCTTCCTCCTTGCTTCCTTCCTCCTTGCTTCCTTACTCCTTACTTCCTTCCTTCTTGCTTCCTTACTCCTTGCTTGTTTCCTCCTTGCTACCTTACTCCTTGCTTCCTTCCTCCTTGCTTCCTTACTCCTTGCTTCCTTACTCCTTACTCCCTTACTCCTTGCTTCCTTACTCCTTCCTCCTTGCTTCCTTCCTCCTTGTTTTCCTCATCTTCCTTCTTCTCTTTCTTCCTTCTTTTTACCCATTTCTTCTTGTTTTCTTTGCAGAGTGGTCCTCATCCTGCTCTCCTACACCGGTATGTTCTACAGCATCAGGAGGACTCGAGCCAACACGCCGCTCACCGTCGGGGATCGCGAGTTCGCTATGCGGTTCTTCTTCATCGTCTTCACTGACTGTCTCTGTTGGATACCGATCATTGTTCTGCGCATCATGGCTCTGGCTAATGTGGATATTAAACGTGGGTGTGTGTGTGTGTGTGTGTGTGTGTGTGTGTGTGTGTGTGTGTGTGTGTGTGGTGTGTGTGTGTGTGTGTGTGTGTGTGTGTGTGTGTGTGTGGGGTGGTAAATGTATTTTATGGCGTCCATTTATGTACTGTATGCTGTATGACTATATATGTTATGTACTACCTGTTTTTTTCATCAGTGTACTGTCTACTATCCTATTTGTTTTGTGGTTATGTTATGTATTGTTTAATTGAGATATGAAATGGATCTACTATTTTATTATCTATTTTATATACTTAATTCTTAAAACTTTTTTTAATGGCCTAATACTCCCAAACATTTTTAACATACAACTACTACTACTACTATACTATACATACAACTACTACTACTACTACAACTATACATACATCTACTACTACAACTATTTTTTTACATCACAAAGGACTACTACTACTACTATTACTTATTTTTTACATCACAAAGGACTACTACTACTACTACTACTATTTTTTACATCACAAAGGACTACTACTACTACTATTACTTATTTTTTACATCACAAAGGACTACTACTACTACTACTACTACTACTACTACTACTAACTACTACTACTACTACTACTACTACTACTACTACTACCACCACCACTACCACTACTACTACTACCACTACTTCTCTCCCTCCCCACAGCCGAGTTATACGCCTACGTGGTAGTGGTTCTCCTGCCCATCAACTCGGCGCTCAACCCGTTTCTCTACACCTTCACCACGCCGAAGTTCCGGACCAACATCCGCCGCTTCCTCTCCGGCCGCGGCGTGTGTCTGTGTCTGTGGGTGCCGCGCCAGGACACAGGTGGGTTAACGCACACACACACACACACACACACACACACACACACACACACACACACACACACACACACACACACACACACACACACACACACACACACATTACACTACGGGAACTCCGTATTGTAGCGGTTAGCACGCTCGGCTCACAACCAAGAAGTCCCGGGTTCAATCCCCAGGCGGAGCGAAGACAGACGGGTGGTCTTCTTAAAACCCAAGCCCCTGTCCACCCAGCAGTGAATGGGTACCGGGTGTTAGCCGGGGGGTTGTGACCCGCCTCCCGGGGCTGGTGGGTCCCCCAACACTAAGCACTAAGGATGAATGCTAAAAAAAAAAAATGTTGATATGGAGACGGGGCCATACGAGCGTTGCTCAGGCCCTGTAAAGTACAACTAGATGCATACACATGTAATGGGTAAATGATGGGGTGTGTTGTGGTAAAGGGCATGAACATAATAAGTGAGCAAGGTATTTGATTTATTTTCTCTCTCTCTGCCCTCAATTTGTTTTTCATTTCTTGTTAACTTAACGTATTGATATTTACAATTTTTTTAATTTTTTTACTATTTTGTCTTGTCATCTCTACCTTTCTTTATCTTTCTCTCTCTCTCCTCTCTTTCTTTCGTTAATATATACTTACTCTCTCTCCCTCCCTCTCTCTCTCATCACACTCTCTCACCCACAGACTCTGAAACCACCAGGACATCCTTCTTCAGGAGCGCAACCCTTAAGCTCACCAACGGGCGCAACCTTCTGCCCTCCCACAACGGCGCCGCGTCCTCGCACACCGTGGATGACACCACCGTGGCCGAGGTCTCCCGGTGCTCTCTGGGTAGGGAGGAGCAGGTGAAGGCGGAGACCCAGCTGTGAGATCGAGGATTTCGTGTTTTGGTGATGGGTGATGAGTTCTTCGTGCGAGTTTGAGGTTAGTGATGGAGGTGGAGGTGGTGGTGGAGGAAGAGGTGGAGGAGATGGAGGGTGAGGAAGAGGAGGAAGAGGGGTGGAGGAAGAGGAGGAAGAAGAGGGGTGGAGGAAGAGGAAGAGGAAGTGGTAGAGAAGGTGGAGGAAGAAGAAGAGGTGGAGGAAGGAAGAGGAGGTGGAGAGGAAAGAGGAAGAAGATGTGGAGGAAGAGAAGAGGAGGAGGTAGTAGAAGAGTAGTTGTAAATGAGTTGATTAGAAAGTATGTATTTATTCTCTCTCTCTCTCTCTCTCTCTCTCTCTCTCTCTCTCTCTCTCTCTCTCTCTCTCTCTCTCTCTCTCTCTCTCTCTCTCTCTCTCTCTCTCTCTCTCTCTCTCTCTCTCTCTCTCTCTCTCTCTCTCTCTCTCTCTCTCTCTCTCACAAAAAATATATCTCGAATGTCCGATTTTCCGAACTCTGTAATGCTTCGACGTAAATTCCCTTAATCCGTTTTTCCGTATGTTTCTTGAGACAAAACATTCCTAGAACATTAATAGCGAGAGGGACTAATGCCTCGAGACCCCGTGTTCGGTAGTTAGGTAGTTGAGTGTAGTAGTAGTGGAGAGTAGTAGTAGAGTAGTAGTAGAATGTCCCGGTGATTAATTCGTCGCTTCAGTGGCTAACGGCGTTAATCGTGAAATTAAAACCCTTTGAAATAGTGTAAATAGCGATATATAAAGACGCTAAATATAAGAGAAATGGTTATGTTTATACGGGTAATAGTAAAAAAAAAATTAAATCCCGTACTGAACGTGATGTATAGTTGTAAATACGTGTATATATAGGTACGTACACACACACGCACACGCACATGCACACGCACACGCACACGCACACGCACACAGACACACACACACGCACATACACACACACACAAACACGCAAACACAAACACACACATACACTTTAATGTTTAATGTCACAAATATTCGAACTATATATACACACACACACACACACATAGTTTATTATAGTTAACTTACATGTATATGTGTATGTATGTATGTATGTATGTATGTATATTTATTTAAAGGGACGATTTAAAGTCTCGCATACGGGCCAACGGGTGTCTCGCTTTCTGGTCTCGCCCCTCGTGTGTGCGTGTTTGTGTGTGTGTGTGTGTGTGTGTGTGGTGTGTGTGTGTGTGTGTGTGTGTGTGTGTGTGTGTGTGTGTGTGGTGTGTGTGTGTGTGTGTGTGTGTGTCCTTGGGTGAGAGGCAGGAGGGTGGAACTGAAATAGGATGCAAATTAATTACGTGTATATCGCAAATTTTTCCGTATTATTTTAGGGCCATGGTTTCGGTGTGTGTTTGTGATGTAGTTTTTTTTGTTCTTAGTGTGTGTTGTGGATGTGTAGTGTGTGGTGTGTGTGATGGTGGTGGTGTGCGTGTAATTATGGTGCAAATTAGATAATACGTAATTAAGGACTAATGTTTAGAAACGTATTTATTTATGCAAACATAATTCATATTTATTTGTTAATGGATTAGTTGAATAAGGGAGAGGAATAGAGTAGGAGGAAAGGGGAACTGGGAAGAGGAAGGGAGGAAGATAGAGAGGCAAGAAAGGGGAAGAGGGAAAGAGGAAGGAAGGAAGAGGAAAAGAGGACAGGGAAGGAAGGGGGAGGAAAGAGGAAGGGAGGAAAGGGACGTAAAAGTTGGAGAGGAAGGGAAGGAAAGGAAAGAGGAAGAGAGAGGAAGAAGGGAGAGAAAGAGAGAAGAGAGAAAATATACAAAAGGAAGGAGGAAAGGAAGGAAAATTGACGTTTAGAAGTTGAGAGGAAATATTGAAAGAGAAGAAGAGAAGAGAGAGCGGTTAGAAAGTTTGGAGAGAGAGAGATATCAAATGATGGAGGAGGAAGGAAGAGAGGAGAGAGAACTGATAGGAATGAGAGAGGAGGAAAAATGCTCGTTTATAAGTTTGGAGAAGAAAGGAGGAGAGAGAGGAGAGAGAGAGGAGGAGAGAGAGAAGAGAGAAGAGAGAGAGAGAGAGAGAGAGATGCAAGATGGAGATGAAGAAAAAATGTTCAAAAGTTAAAGCGTCAGAAGAGAAAGGGAGGAAGGAAGGAAGGGAGGGAGGAAGGGAGGGAGGGAGAGAGGGAGAGAGGAAGGAAGGAAGGAAGGAAGGAAGGAAGGAAGGAGAGAGGGTGAGAACAGTGTGTAGGGGTGTAAGGAGGATGTGTCGGGGGTGTGGTCTAATACGGGGGTGTTATGACTGCTCCCTCGACGCTAATGTAAGGGGTGAAGGGGTGAGAGAGGTCTGGCAAAGGGGTGAGGGAGGATATGCAAAGGGGGAAAGGGGTGAGAGACGCTAAGGGAAGGGGTGAAGGGATGAGAGAGGTCTGACAAAGGGGAAAAGGGGAAGGGAATAAAAAAAAGAGTGTGATAGAGGGGCAAAAAAGGGAGAAAGGAGGAGATAATTGAGAGAGGAATATATAGGAGGGAAATAAATATATATAGGAGGGAAATAAATATATATAGGAGAATAATAAATATAGGAAAGGAATATAATATAGGAAGCGTGTGTTAGGAGAAGCAAAAGAGGTGGTGAAGGAGGGGTGAGGAAGCCAGGCAGAGGGGTGAAATAGGGAAGGGAATTGAAAAAAGGGTAGAGTTAGTAGAAGCAAAGGGGTGAAGGAGTGAGAGAGGACAGGGAAAAGGGAAAGGAATAAAAAAACAAGGGTGAGTTAGGAGAAGCAAAAAGGGTGAAGGGAATCTAAAAAAGGGTGAAGGGAATCTAAAAATGGGTGAAGGGAATCTAAAAAAGGGTGAAGGGAATCTAAAGAAGGGTGAGTTAGGAGAAGCAAAAAGGGTGAAGGGAATCTAAAAAAGGGTGAGTTAGGAGAAGCAAAAAGGGTGAAGGGAATCTAAAAAAGGGTGAAGAGAGTCGAAAAGAAGGGTTTGAAAAGACTATAAATGTTACGTGTTGGAATAATATCATATGTATGTTAGTGAAATAAGTATATGTATTTAATGTATATAGCTTGTGTGTGTGTGTGTGTGTGTGTGTGTGTGTGTGTGTGTGTGTGTGTGTGTGTGTGTGTGTGTGTGTGTGTGTGTGTGTGCGCGTGTGTGTGTGTGTAAGTCGCTATTCGGAGCTTTATAATGTATATTTACGTGCTATGTATGTATGTATATATTTATGTATGTATGTATGTATGTATTACCATAAGTATACTCTCTCTCTCTCTCTCTCTCTCTCTCTCTCTCTCTCTCTCTCTCTCTCTCTCTCTCGTCTCTCTCTCTCTCTCTCTCTCTCTCTCTCTCTCTCTCTCTCTCTCTCTCTCTCTCTCTCTCTCTCTCTCTCTCTCCTCTCTCTCTCTCTTGTATTTATGTCATTGAATGTGTTCAAAATATCTCAATAAGAACATTCCATAGATTTAAGATTAGTGTTGTTGTGTGTGTGTGTGTGTGTGTATGTGTGTGTGTGTGTGTGTGTGTGTGTGGTGGTCCTCAATACACACACACACACACACACACACACTAAGCGCGTCCTTCGTATAAAATAAAAAGAAAACAGCCAATAATAATCTGATTGGCAATTATATATTTTTTTTGGTGTGTGTGAAACCGAAAAAATATAACAATGTAACTAATTATCTGATCAAAGAGTAAACTGAATATAAAGCAATTTGGATTTTTTTGGTACCTTCATGTTTCTGAAAAATGTATAGTATTGGGTTTTCGATAAATTGTTATAAAATTCGATAAATAATTTTTCTACATTAATTTCCTTCTTTCATCTATTTCAATCACCTTGTATCACTATTCTCTTGTATTTCTTCTTCGTTACATTTTGTTTTATTATTTAAGTAACTCCAAAATCCTCTTCAATTCCTTGTTATTTTATTTAAGTTATCCAAAATTCTTATCTTTATACCTTCATTTCACTTTCAATTTCCTTCTTTTCAGGTGAAAGAAATAATCCTTGTTTTTTTTTAAGTTATCCAAAAACCTTTAATTTCTTGTTTATTTATTTAAGTAATCAAAACTCCTCTTCTTTTTACCGTCATTTCTATATTAATTTCCTTTAATTTCAGGATAAAGAAATAGAATCCTTGTTTTTTTAGTTATCCAAAATCCGTTTCAATGTCTTTTTATTTTATTTAAGTTATCCAAAAACCTTCATTTTTTGTTTTTTTTTTAAGTGATCCAAAATCCATCTCTTTTTACCGTAATATCACTCTTCATTTCCGTCTTTTCAGGTTAAAGAGAAATAATCCTGACTGCAATTTTTCCTTCCTTTTTTTGGAGCAGCAGAAGAGCTAGTCATTGGAGGCAGGAGCCGGTCAAGGTAAGCTAAGGTATCAGTGCTTTAATAAATGACGTTATTACTGCGTTTTATTCGTGTTTCGTACAAGTATTATCTCTGAAAAATGAGGTACTATAAACACTAACTGGCGACTTTAGTGTAGCCGTTACCAAGGTTGCCACTCGGGTGATATTTTTGTAATTTGTTCATTTATAACCATACTATGACACAGATGAAGACACAAAATGACAGACTCTCCAGATAGCCCCTTCTAACTTTCCTGAAATCATGGTTATAGAAATGTAAGCATTAACGCCACCACACGTCTGTAAATCGAAAAGAAACATTGCCCTGGCGACTTTAGTGTTATCTACGGTAAAAGGGTATGGAACGGTTTTTTTTCTTCCAGATATTCCGAAATTATTAATAGTGTGATGTTATTATTGTGTTAAATTCGTGTTTGGTTCATGTATTATCTCGGAAAAATGATGTTAAGAGGTGTAAAATAGGTTTTTTTTATATAAGGAGTGATAAAATGCATTAGTTTGATGTACAAATGTGTGTGTGTGTGTGTGTGTGTGTATGTGTGTGTGTGTGTGTGTGTGTGTGTGCCTGCGTGTGTGTGTGTGTGTGTGTGTGTGTGTCCTCCCCTCCCCTCTCCCTCTACCAATCATTCCCTCGTTTCGTTAAATCCCTCGTTAGTTCCTATTATCCTCTCTTCATTTCATTTCTTTTCGCTCCCATGTGTTACGTTAGCCTCCTCACCCTAAAGGAAAAGGAAAGGAAGAGAAAGGAAGGCAAGAAGGGAGAAAAGGAATGAGATGAAGAAAGGAAGGGGTAGAAATTGAAAATAAATAAGGAAGGAATGGAATACGATACAAGAAAATGAAAATACGAAGGAAAATAGAAAAGAAAGGAAGGAAAGAAGGAAAGAGGAGGAGGTAGAAATGGATAGAGAATAAGGAAGGAACGGGATAAGATACAGGAAGAAGGAAGTAAGAAGGAAAGGAAGAAGAGGAAGAGAGAGAAAGGGAGGGAGAGAGAGAGGACAGGAGAAAGAGAGGGGAGAGAGAGAGAGAGAGAGAGAGAGAGAGAGAGAGAGAGAGAGAGAGAGAGAGAGAGGAGAGAGGAGAGAGAGAGAGAGAGAGAGGGGAGGAAAGGAGAAGGAGGAAGATGGAGAGAGAGAGGAAAGGGAGTAAGAAGGAAGAGTAGGAAGAGAAGAGAGAAAGGAGAGATGAAAGGAAAGAGAGAGAGAAAGAGGATTATATCAGCCTTTGAGAAGGGCCATGTGGGAGAGTACCTGGAGGGACAGTAGACGAGAGAGGAGAGAGAGAGAGAGAGAGAGAGAGAGAGCGGACTTATACATATCCTATTGCCTTTTTGTGGTAGAGTTAAAAGTCGTTCTATTGTTTTTTCTGATTCTCCTCAAGCTCTCTTCATTCTCTACTCTCTATCTCTTCTTCTGTGTCGATTTCTCATTGCTTCTCTCTCTCTCTCTCCTCTCTCTTCGCTCATCTCTCTCCTCTCTCTCTCCTCTCTCTCTCTCCTCTCTCTCTCTCTCTTCTCTCTCTCCTCTTCTCTCCTCTCTCTCTCTCTCTTCATGCTAGGTATTGAAATAAGACATGAAAAAAAAAAAAAGTTGACCTTTCACACGTCGTTCATTTATCACGTATCTAGTCATTGGGCAAAAAAAAAAAAAGGGGGAGAAAGGGGGAGAGAGAGAGAGGGGGGAGAGGGGAGAGAGAGAGAGAAGGGGGAGAGAGAGAGAGAGGAAAAGACCGAACGGGGGGGAGGGGGGAAAAGAGAGAGAGGGGAGTAATAGCAAAAAGTCTGTAAGGAAATACCGGGCTGTGATAGTTTGAGCCAGGGAATTTTTTTCTCTCTCCTTCTTTTCTCCTCTCTCTACCCATCTCTCTCTTCCCCCTCTCCTTTTTCTTCTCTCTCTCCCCTTTTCACTCCTTTTCTTCCTCTCCTACTTCTCTTTCCCCTCTTTTCTTTAATAATGTGGGTAGGTATTAGTAAGGGCATTGCCCCAAAAAGTTACAAAAAGGGGTATAGTGCCCTTTTCACGCTGAGTAAATGAAAAATGGAAAATACCCCACTTTGGTTTTTTTATCTCTGCTTTCCGGTAAAAATTACACACATGAAAATACCGCATGTCTTATGGGAAATTTTCGTATGTAAGGGTTTTTTTGTAGCACCCCCACACAACACACAAAAACCAAAACACACCCCCCACACCACAAAACAACACACACAACACACCCCAAAAAACACAAACACACACACACACCAAAACCAAAACACCAACACAAAACACACACACACACAAAAACACCCCAAACCCCCGGCAACACAAAACCCCACAAACGAGGTTAAACCCTTTTTTTTGGGGTTTTTTTTTTTTTAGTATAAATAGGGGTTTTAGTGGTAGTAGAACAAATAGGAAGTAGTTTAAGCAAAATAGAAGTAAAATTTATTATTAGGAGGGTAGTAGGAAAAAGAACAATAGGTAGGGAGTTTGTTAAATAGTAGTGTAGGAAATATTTATAGTAGTAGTAGGGGAGTGTTTTTAGTATTAGGGAGTAGTAGTTTTTTAGTGGGGTTAGTTTTGTTGTGTAGTAGTAGTAGTAGGAAATAAATTTTTAGTAAAATTTTTTATTTGTAGTAGTGTTAGGGAAATAGCAATAGTAGTGTAGTAGAAGTAAACCGTAGTAGTATTTGTAGTAGTTTAGTAGAATTGTAGTAGGAGTAGTAGTAGGAATTCATTAAATAGTAGTAGAAAAACATAGTAGTAGTAGTTAGTTTGAACCGTAGTAGTAGTGTAGTAGAGTATTTGTAGAAGAAGTAAACAATAGTTTGTAGAGTTAGTAGAAATAAATTTAAGGGAGTAGTGTAGTTAGTTTAGGAGTAGAAATAGTGAAAAAAGTGTAGTAGTTTGTTTGTTAGTAGAAAGTAGTTTGTAGTAGGGGTTTTGAGTAGGGTGTGTAAAAGTAGTAGTAGTAGTAGTAGTTTGTAGTAGTAGAAGTAATAGTAACCGTAGTAGTGAGTAGTAGTAGTAGTAGTGTAGTTTGGTTTGTTAGTAGGAAGAAAGTAGGAAATGTAGTAGTAGCAATAGGAGTAGTAAATTTGGGAGTGAGAGTTTGGTAGTAAAATAGTAGTAGTAGTAGTAGGAGTAGACAATAGTAGTAGTAGTTAGTAAAATAGTAGTAGTAGTGAGTTTGTTTGTAAGTAGTAAAATGTAAAAAATACCGTTATGGAAAACAAAATTAGTAAAAAAACCCAAAAAAACAAAAATTGATAGAATTATTTGAAAAAAAAATTTATACCCTTTTTAAAAAAAATAAATATATTGATAATAAGGGGTTTTTGTATCAAAATGTTGTTACCTCCTCCTTTTTCCCCTCCTCCCTTTTTTTCCTCCTCTTTTCCCCCTCCTCCCCTTTTTACCTCCAAAACCCACTTTCCTCTCCCCCTTTCCCCCCCCCACCTCTTTTCCTTCTCCTCCTTCTTTTCTTTTCTACCTAAAATTTTTTTTCTTCCCCCTTCTTTTTTTTCCCCCTCCTCCTTCTCTCCCCTCTCCTCCCCTCCCTCCCCCCCCTCCTCTTCTCCACGGGAATTTGTTTACACCTGCACTATAAAAAAAAAAATTAGCAGCCAACCACTCAAGGCTTCCGCGTCCTTAAGACAGGGAAAGATTACACAGGATTACACAAGGGAACAGCAAACAGCCAGTAACCCCATAGGTTTCCCCACGAGGCGTTGTATTACTGATAAAATGACTATTTTGGTTGGGAGGGAAGGGGTAGCATGGTAGGGGAAAAGAGAGGGGGGGGACTGAAATTTTCTCTCTCTCTCTCTTTTCTCTCGCTCTCTCTTCCCCCTTTCTCCTCTCCCTCTCTTCTCTCTCTCTCTTTTTCCCCTCGCTCTCTCCTCCTTTTCCCCCACTCCTCTCTCTCTTTTCTCTCTCCCCTCTCTTTTAAATGGAAATTTAGTAACTATTGTTTATAAGGCAAGGTGTATGGAACGATAAGAGAGAGAGAGAGAGAGAGAGAGAGAGGAGAGAGAGAGAGAGAGGAGAGAGAGAGAGAGAGAGAGAGAGAGAGAGAGAGAGAGAGAGAGAGAGAGAGACAGACACAGAGAGGGAATATCAACAAATACCACTCACAATGTAACCCAATCTATATTCCAATGTACTAACAACAATATACACATATCTATTCTTTACCTACACTCAGTACACTCACTCATACACTCAGTACACTCACTCATACACTCAGTACACTCACTCATACACTCAGTACACTCACTCATACACTCAGTACACTCACTCATACACTCAGTACACTCACACAGTACATCTATTTGTGACGCTTCAACTATTAGTGATCCAGTTGCTATGACAATGATGTGACGGACAGACGGGGATTGATATGTGACTGTCAGCGTGTGAAGGAAGGGAGGAGGCAATCAGTGAGAGTCCCGAGGCAGCAGAGTTCTTCAGGTCCTTGTGTGTGTGTCCTTAGGGAGTCCTACTGAAGGGATTAGTAGAGGTCCTTTGGAGGGAATGGTGGTGGTGGTGGTGTAGGAGATGAGAGGTGTTGATGTGGGGTGGTGATTGTTGTGGTATGGGTGTTTGAAGTGGTGATTTGTGGTGGTTGCAGTGGTAGTGGTAGTGGTAGTGGTGGTGATGGTGGTGGTGATTGTTGTGGTATGGGTGTTTGAAGTGGTGATTTGTGGTGGTTGCAGTGGGAGTGGTAGTGGTGGTGATGGTGGTGGTGATTGTTGTGGTATGGGTGTTTAAAGTGGTGAATTGTGGTGGTTGCAGTGGTAGTGGTAGTGGTGGTGGTGGTGGTGGTGGTGGTGGTGTTGGTTGCAGTGGAGGTACTGGTGGTGAGTGGTAGTGGTGGTGGTAGTGGTGGTGGTGGTGGTGATGGTGGTTGCAGTGGTGGTACTGGTGGTGAGTGGTAGTGGTAGTGGTGGTGGTGGTGGTGGTGGTGGTGGTGGTGGTTGCAGTGGAGGTACTGGTGGTGAGTGGTAGTGGTGGTGGTAGTGGTGGTGGTGGTGGTGGTGGTGAGTGGTAGTGGTGGTGGTAGTGGTGGTGGTGGTGGTGGTGGTGGTTGCAGTGGAGGTACTGGTGGTGAGTGGTAGTGGTGGTGGTAGTAGTGGTGGTGTGGGGGTGGTGGTGGTGGTGATGGTGGTGGTGGTGGTGGTGTGGTAGTGGGATGGTGGTGGTGGTGATGGTGGTGGTGGTGATGGTGGTGGTGGTGGTGGTTTGGTGGATAGTGGTGGTGGTGGTGAGTGGTGATGGTGGTGGTGGTGATGGTGGTGGTGGTGGTGGTGGTGGTGGTGGTGGTGGTGGTGGTGGTGGTGGTAGTGGTGATGGTGGTGGTGGTTGAGTGGAGGTGTGGTGGTGGTGGTGTGGTGTGGTGATGGTGGTGGTGGTGGCTTTTTTGGTGGTACGTTTTGCAGTGCAAGTGTTTGTTCTGCGAGTGGTTACGTCACAAGGGAGTGTGCGTCCTCACACACACCACATTCCACTATATCATCCACTCCACACAGCCATCCCACACACCGACACCAACACACACACACACACACACACACACACCCCACACACACACACACACACACACACACACACACACACACACACCACACACAACACACACACACACACACACACACACACACACACACACACACACACACACACACACACACACACACACACACACACACACACACACACACACACACACACACACACACACACACACACACACACACACACACACACACACACACACACACACACACACACACACACACCACACACATGCTAATAACTTATAAAACTTTTGCCTCGCCTTTCTATAGCAAACCTCAACTTTTTTTCATACTTATCCTACACACTAACAAATCTTCGCTATTAATTATATCCTAAATAGTATAACTTTTTTAATATGCATGGAGTTTAACACTATAACTTTGGTATTTAAATAAGGATGTATGATCTATTTATCCATCTATCTATCCATCTATCTATCGATTTATCTATCTATCTGAGTATGTACGTACCAATCTATCTATCTATCTATCTATGAGTTTTGATTTAAGTTTCCCGATTTTTTATGCGGTATTAAGAAAGTCGAGAAAAATGTGAAGAAATATACGCTTTGTGGCAATCCCTTCCTACTCTGCATATATTGATAATTATCCCACCAATTCCAGGTTTATGAGGCTTTTCGTGTTTGTAGAAGTAGTAGTAGTAGTAGTAGTGGTAGAAGTAGTAGTAGTAGTAGTAGTAGAAGTAGTAGTAATAGTAGTAGTAGTAGTGGTAGTAGTGGTAGAAGTAGTAGTAGTAGTAATAGTAGTGATAGTGGTAGTGGTAATAGTAGTAGTAGTAGTAGTAGTAGTAGCAGAAGTAATAGTAGTAGTGGTAGTAGTAGTAGTAGTAGTAGTAATAATAGAAGTAGTAGTAGTAGTAGTAGTAGTAGAAGTGGTAGTAGTAGTAGTAGTAGTAGTAGTAGTAGTAATAATAGAAGTAGTAGTAGTAGTAGTAGTAGTAGAAGTGGTAGTAGTAGTAGTAGTAGTAGTAGTAGTAGTAGTAATAGTAGAAGTAGTAGTAGTAGTAGTAGTAGTAGTATAGTAAGTAGTAGTAGTAGTGTAGTAGTAGTAGTGTAGTAAGTAGTAGTAGTAGTGTAGTGGTAGTAGTGTAGTAGTAGTGGTAGTAGTAGTAGTAGTAGTATAGTAGTATAGTAGTAGTAGATGTTAGTTAGTTAGAGTAGTAGTAGTAGTAGTAGTAGTGATAGTATAGTAGTAGTAGTAGTAGGTAGGTAGTAGTAGTGTAGTAGTTAGTAGATAGTGTAGTAGTAGTAGTAGTGTAGTAGTAGTAGTAGTAGTAGTGTAGTAGTAGTAGTAGTAAGTGGGTAGTAGTAGTAGTGGTAGTAGTAGTAGTAGTTAGTAGTAGTAGTAGTTAGTAGTAGTAGTAGAGTGTGTAAATGTGGAGAGAGGACTATTGCTTTAATAATTTCGGTAGTGATATAATTTTTGATGCGTGTGTGTGTGTGGAGAGAGAGAGAGAGAGAGAGAGAGAGAGAGAGAGAGAGAGAGAGAGAGAGAGAGAGAGAGAGAGAGAGAGAGAGAGAGAGAGAGAGAGGAGAGAGAGAGAGAAGAGGGAGATTAAATTAGAGAAAAATTAGATGGACACCTTCACATTATTAAGAGAAAAATCTAATATTCACTCTCGTCCTTTTCTTACCTTCCATTAGTAGCTGTCCTCCTCCTCCTCCTCCTCCTCCTCCTCCTCCTCACCTAATTATCTTCCCTTCCATGCATCATATATTTTTTTCTACTGTTTCCACCTTCTCATTGTCTTCGCATCCTCGTGTTCGTTTTTTCTCACTTTTTTCGCTTTTTTAGTATATTTTAACTTTCCCCTTGTTTTCGCTTTTTTCTCGCTTTTCCCCTTGATTTCCCTTGATTTTTCCCTTGTATCCCCTGTTTTCCCTTGTTTCCCCTGTTTTCCCTTGTTTCCCCTGTTTTCCTGTTTTCCTTGTTTTTCCTTGTTTTACCCTTTATTCCCATTAATGTCCCTTGTTTTCCCTTGATTTTCCTTGTTTTCCCTTGTTTTGCCCCTTATTTTCCCTTATTTTCCCTTGTTTTGCCCCTTATTTTCCCTTATTCCCATTAATTTCCCTTGATTTTCCTTGTTTTCCCTTGTTTTGCCCCTTAATTTTCCATTATTTTCACTTTTCTTTTTATTTTCCCTTATTTCCTCTTATTTTCCCTTGATTTTCCCTTGTTTTTCCTTATTTTCCCTTATTTCCTCTTATTTTCCCTTCTTTCCCCTTATTTTCCCTTTATTTTCCCTTATTTCCTCATATTTTCCCTTGTTTTTCCCTTGTTTCCGCTTGTTTCCCCTTGATTTCCCCTTTTTTCCTCTTATTTTCCCTTGTTTTTCCCTTATTTCCCCTTGTTTTCCCTAGCTTTCCCCTTGTTTTCCCACTGTTTTCCCTTTGTTTCCCTCTATTTTCCCTTATTTTCCCTAGATTCTCCTTTTTTCCCCTCTTATTTGCGCTTTTTTTATTCCCCTGAGGCGCTGTTTCCCTATGGTAGACAATGTTGTCCTGAGTAAGTGAATTTATTTTCCCAATATCGGCTGTCTCGTAGCGTGTGATTCAATCTTAGAGTATATATGAGGGTGTGTGTGTGTGTGGGTGTGTGTGTGTGTGTGTGTGTGTGTGTGGAGAGAGAGAGAGAGAGAGAGGAGAGAGAGGAGAGAGAGAGTCGAAGGATGGTAGATGTGATCGAGTAAGCCCCTTTCACCTCTTTCTCTTCAGTACAGTTCTAGCTTTGTTTTGATTTCCGTAACTTCTTTCTATTTCTTCTCTCGGTGTCTGTATTCATGCTCTTCATATCTCTCTCTCTCTCTCTCTCTCTCTCTCCTCTCTCTCTCTCTCTCTCTCTCTCTCTCTCTCTCTCTCTCTCTCTCTCTCTCTCTCTCTCTCTCTTCTCTCTCTCTCTCTCTCTCTCTCTCCTCTCTCTCTCTCTCTCTCTCTCTCTCTCTCTCTCCTCTCTCTCTCTCTCTCTCTCTCTCTCTCTCTCTCTTTAAGTCTGGGTGCGTATCTTTTTTCACAGCTCGCTCTCTCTCTCTCTCTCTCTGGGTATCTATTTAATCAGTGTTGTTTTTCTACCTCTGCAACGACTGCGACGACACATCCGTACACGTGTGCCTCGCGGGGCCTTCACAGGGACGATAACACGGAGTTCCAAGTAACACAAAGGCGCTATCATTACTGCCTTGGTTTTGTTTTGACTGGAAGGAATATTTTATGTTCTATTTGACACTAGTTCTATTCTTTTTTTTACATATTTATTTTTCTGAGGCCTTTTTTCGTCAAGTTTATTTATTTATTTTTTTACTTGAAGAAATATTTTAGGTTCTATTCGACTCTTCTTCACTTTTTGTTATAGA
This sequence comes from Chionoecetes opilio, assembly GCA_016584305.1. Lineage (NCBI taxonomy): Eukaryota > Metazoa > Arthropoda > Malacostraca > Decapoda > Majidae > Chionoecetes > Chionoecetes opilio. Next base: position 82,719 of record JACEEZ010021619.1, read on the forward strand.
CATTTTCTTTGTTTTTTGCTATTACCTTTACTTGATTGCCTGTTTACTTTACTTACTTACCTATTTTACTGGATTATTTATTTACTTTGATGCTTATTTACTTGAAGAATTGTTTTTTTTTTTTCTATTTGACGAGTCTTAATTTTTTTTACAGCCATCTTCCTTTTTTTTTTTTTCAATGCTTTTTTTTCTATTTTACATCCTTATTTTTATTTTTATTTCTTTTTTATATTCCTATTATTCTTCCTCTTCCTTTTTGACATCCTAATATTTCTTCTACTTCCTTTTTTCCTCCTTTTTTTCTTCTTCCTTCATTTTTTACATCCTTTTTGACATCCTTATTTTTCTTTTTCTTCCTTTTTTTCCTCCTTATTTTTCTACTACTCCTTTTTTCCTCCTTATTATTCTTCTTCTTCTTTTCCTCTTTTTTTACGTCCTTATTCCTCTCCTTCCTTTTTTACATCCTTATTTTTCTTTTTCTTCCTTTTTTTCCTCCTTATTTTTCTTTTTCTTCCTTTTTTTCCTCCTTATTTTTCCTCTACTTCCTTTTTTTTCCTCCTTTTTTACATCCTTATTCCTCTCCTCCTTTTTACATCCTTATTATTCTCCTTCTTCCTTTTTTTACATCCTTTTTTACATCTCTCTTCCTTTTTTCCTCCTCTTACATCCCTATTCCTCTTATTTGTTTCCTCAGCCTTTTTTTCTGTAGTTCACATCATCAAAAAAGTGTTCTCATGTTCTAATACCCAACATACCTTCAAAATTACCCTCATAATTACCCTCATTAACCTCAGCTTAACTCCCTCACACCTGCGGCCACTCACACCTCATTAACATACCTCGCTACCCAAACATCTGCACCGGACACTGAATCTGACAATTAACTTAAAAAAATTCAGTCCATATCGATTCAGTTACCGTTCGTGCATTAGTTAGTGTATTTACGTGGCAGTGAGTGAGAGGTAGTGTGTTTACGTGGGTGGTGTGTGATGGGTTGGTTGGTGGTTGAAGGGGTGATGGATTGAAGGGGTGAAGGGGTGGAGGAAGAAGGGATTGACTTGGGTAACCTCACTGTTCATATTAAATTTTGTATTAGTGTGTTTACGTGGCAGTGAGTGAGAGGTAGTGAGTTTATGTGGTTGGTGGTTGAAGGGGTGATGGGGTGGTTGATTGAAGGGGTGAAGGGGTGAAGAAAGAAGGGGTTCATTTGGGTAACCTCACTGTTTGTGTTTGTGTTAGTGTATTTACGTGGCTGTGAGTGATTGGTTGTGAGTTTACGTGGGTGGTATGTGAAGGGGTGGTTGGTTGGTTGAAGGGGTGAAGGGGGGTTGTTGAAGGGGTGATGGGTGGTGGTTGAAGGGGTGAAGAAGAAGGGAACTATTTGTGTAACCTCACTGTTTATGCTTGTGTTAGTGTGTTTACGTAGCAGTGAGTGATTGGTTGTGAGTTTACGTGGCTGGTGGTTGAAGGGGTAATAGGATGGTTGAAGGGGTGAAGGGGTGATGGGTGGGTAGTTGAAGGGGTGATGGGTGGGTGGTTGAAGGGTTGAAGGGGTGGAGAAAGAAGAGAGTCACTTACGAAGAGTATTGAAGGGGAAGGGAGAGCGTCAAGCAGCTGTGATCTTACTATAATGACCCGTCGCCTTTTCTCTCTCTCTCTCTCTCTCTCTCTCTCTCTCTCTCTCTCTCTCTCTCTCTCTCTCTCTCTCTCTCTCTCTCTCTCTCTCTCTCTCTCTCTCTCTCTCTCTCTTGTTTACATTCCCATTGGATATTTCATACGTTGAAGTATTACTGTGTGTTATTTTAAGTCTTCTAAGGGTACGTGATATTTTTCCTTTCCCTACTAAATATATTCTCTAACTATATTTAGCCTAAAATTCTTCCACTAACTACCATGCACTAACTACTAACTAACTAACTAACTACCACTAACCACTACACTATATATACCATGAGTTGTTAAGTTCGTGTATGTGTTTTTTGAGTCTTATAATTTTTTTGTTCGGCCTTGTTAGTTTTTCAGTAATTTTCAAAGTCAATAGGTTCTTAGTTTTTGCCCCGTTTTTTAATAGTTTTCAAAGTAATTAGTCTTCTATGGTTACTCGCCCATTCTTCAGTGAGTTAACCCCTTGAAGCCCAGAACGTAATTTCCATTGCAAATTGGGTACCATTAGACGATTTTTAGTGAATATAAGCAATGTTTTATAGCTATGACCTGTTTAGTATCCTTGTCCACTAGTTAATTTGATATATTAAGTTACTTTTCGTAATTTTATGGCTAAGAACAGACGATTTTATATATGAAAGGAAAGATCTGGACGTGAAGGGGTTAAGGATCCTATTACTGTTGGGAGAATGAAGGGGAAAGCAGTGAAGGCAGTGAAGGCAGTGATCGCAGCGGCAGTGATTTTGGTATCACTTCTCACGGCAAGAACCACAGCCAGTCAGGTGAGATTAATTACCTCTCAACACCTGTGGCTTCTGACATCTAGAAATCAATACATCTTTTTAGCTTCAATACATTTTTTAGCTTAATTTTTTAGCTTCAATGCATTTTTAGCTTCATTTTTTAGCTTCAATACATTTTTTTAGCTTCATTTTTTTTAGCTTCAATACATTTTTTAAGCTTCCTTTTTTAGCTTCAATACATTTTTTTGCTTCATTTTTTAGCTTCAATACATTTTTTTAGCTTCATTTTATAGCTTCAATACATTTTTTTTATTAATTTTATAGCTTCAATACATTTTTTAGCTTCATATTTTAGCTTAATTTTTGGCTTCAATACATTTATTTAGCTGAGAAATAAAAATATAACTCCTTTCTTTTATATTTCAGCAAGCTTACGAGGCACTGAAGGAAGATGGAGGTAAGAAATCATTATTATTATTATTATTATTTTGTTCATTGTTATTATAATTATTGTTATCGTTATCATAATGATTGTTATCATTATCATTATCTGTCGTGTCCTGCCTTCACAGGTGCGGTGGTGGTGAAGACGCTGATCCCCGGCACCACGGCAGGCAACTACAGCGGCGTGGCGTGGGGCCCCCAGGACATGTGTTCCCCGGGGAGCTACGCCTTTGCCTTCAAACTTAAGGTAAGGCAGGAGGGAGGAAAGGCAGGGAGAGGAGGAAAGAAGGGAATGTTTGTATTTTCCTCCATTCGACTCTGTCGAATGGAGGAAATTATTAAATGAAATTGAATTATATTGATTAATTAAATTAAATTAAATTAAATTAATTAAATTTAATTTAATAAATTATTAAATACATTGTCTCCTCTCAATCCTCCACTCCCTTCACGGCCTCCTACAGTATTCCTCACCATCAAAATCTTCAGCAGTAACCCTGCCAATACCTTTCTTCTTCTTGACCCCCGTCGCCGCCTCCTTCAGTAGTCTCTCCCTGGTTGACAGACGGAGCCGATCCTGCTGCTGGGGGACTTCACGGCTCTCAACGGCGTGTTGATGTACTGCCTGGACAGCCACTCGGGGAAGCTGGACGACAGACGGCCCGCCTCGACTGTGGGCCGCTGGGGGCTTTGGGGAAGTGCGTGTGTGTGTGTGTGTGTGTGTGTTGTGTGTGTGTGTGTGTGTGTGTGTGTGTGTGTTGTGGGTGTGTGTGTGTGTGTTGTGGGTGTGTGTGTGTGTGTGTTGTAATTAATCTAGCAATGCCTGTCATATTTTTATGTCTTGTAGTAGGTTTTGTTAATTTGTGATTTTTAAGGAATATCTGGAAGTATCATGTCATTGTGAATTGGCTGAAATAGGGACTTCTAATCATTGTAACTGAAAACTGACTCCAGATTCGTGTTCAGCATGCCCAAAAACTGCTAGGAACAAATTCAAGCAAATCAATTAAAAAAAAATATCGCAAATTTTGCAACTTACAAAATTTGCAATATTTTTTGAAAAATAGATTTGCTTGAAAATTTGTTCCTAGCAGTTTTCGGGCATGCTGAACACGAATCTGGAGTCAGTTTTCAGTTACAATGATTTGCAGTCCCTATTTCAGCCAATTCACAATGACATGATACGCCTTGATTTTTTTTTTAAATCACGTTTTTTTCAATAACTAAAAAACTATGGCAGATACGTGCAACATGTATAGAGAAGTAGATATGAAGTACACCAAGAGTACAAGTAATACAATCTGTGCTGTTTTGGCATGTTTGAGTGACTTATTATTGTGTGGAGGGGCAAAAATAACCTCCTTTCCCTCTTCCTCCTCATCTCTCATGTCTTAATTCTCTCCACAATCTCTCATTACTTAATTATCTATTTTTCTTTCTAAATAACTTCCTTTACACTCTTCCTCTCATATCTCTCATTACTTCTTCATTCTCTCCACAGCTGTGTTTATGTGCACGGAGGGGTATCTGACGGGCGTTCAGATGCGAGTGGAGCAGCCGTGGCAAGCTAAGAGGGACAAGTCGGGTGTGAATAACCTGGCCATAGAATGCACGTACGGGGAGCGGATGGTTGGGGACGGCACCGCTAGAGGGCAGTGGGGAGAGTGGCATCAGTGTCCTAAAGGTAAGAATCAGCCTCCGATTTATTTATGTCCAAGGTTAGAATCCTCTTCTGTTTTATTCCTGTCCTCTTGAATTGAGTTCTTGGTTACCTATTTAGATTGGTTAGTTTTATTTCTATGCTTATTTAGATTATTTTGATCTATACTATGTTGTGATTATCCTCTTTTTGCTGTATTATATTAGATGTATTTCTCTATTTTTTTGATCTATCAATAATCATTTATAATGTATTACCTATTTAGACTGGTATAATATTGATTTTCAGTTTTTAATAATAATAATAATAAGTAATAATAATAATAATAATAATAAATATATAAAAAAATAAAAAAATAATAATAATAATAATAATAATAATAATA
>JACEEZ010021619.1:92615-105115 GCA_016584305.1 Chionoecetes opilio
GTGGCTCAGGGTCGAGGAGCTGCGTCTGGCACCAGCCCCCTCCCGCCACCTGGGGGAGAGACACACAACATTACACTCGGGATCCACTCGGGGCAGCATGACTAACGCCTCTCTTTGTCACGTTGAGAGTCTCCAGACAAGACTGTGTTGGCGGCCTGGTGCTCTGCTCGCTGGGACTGACTGTGACTGTGAGGCTGTGACTGACTGTGACTGTGTGACTGACTGTGAGGGTGTGACTGACTGTGACTGTGACTGTGTGACTGCCGCGTTACTAATAGCTACGGTTTGGCGAGTCAGCTCACCGCCAGGAGGAGGAAGAGCGCCGTGCAGCGAGGCATCACGCGTCGGGCAGGCATGGCAGACAGCGACAGAGTGATGCTGGGTGACTGCCAATACTGTTATAAGGCAGCCACGGGGCGGGGGCCTCGTATCATGGGTGTGGGGCGGGGGCCTCGTATCACGGGTGTGGGGCGGGGGCCTCGTATCACTGGTGTGGGGCGGGGGCCTCGTATCATGGGTGTGGGACGGGGGCCTCGTATCACTGGTGTGGGGCGGGGGCCTCGTATCATGGGTGTGGGGCGGGGGCCTCGTATCACGGGTGCGGGGCGGGGGCCTCGTATCACTGGTGTGGGGCGGGGGCCTCGTATCACGGGTGTGGGGCGGGGGCCTCGTATCACGGGTGTGGGGCGGGGGCCTCGTATCACGGGTGTGGGGCGGGGGCCTCGTATCACGGGTGCGGGGCGCCACTGCCGGCTATTGGTTGCCCCGAGAAGGGTTACGGGGAAGCAGATTGGTATCCTCGCTGGAACCGCCCCACGCGCCGCTACAGATAACACGGCGTCGTTAAGAACATTTAAGAACCCCCCGAACGTTAAGAACCCCCCGGCGTATGCCCCCAATGATTGATTGATTGATTGATTGTATTGTTATTAAAGCTTTTGGTAAATATCCAAAAGAACATAAGAAAGAAGGAAGGTACAAGAGGCTGGGAGACCTACACGTGGTAGTTCCTGTTACTCAACACTACCTACATCCACCTTCCATCCCCATCCATGAATTTATCCATGGTTTTAGTTCTTGGTTTTGGCGTGGCGTCATCTTGTCTTGGCTGCCTGGCTTCCGGCGCTACATCCGTCCTGGCGCCAGATTATACGCTGGTGTTCCTGCTTTCAAGATATTTGTTATGATATAATGGAGGTGTTTGCTGAGAAAGCTCACACACACACACACACACACACACACACACACACACACACACACACACACACACACACACACACACACACACACACACACAACACACACACACACACACACACACACAACACACACACACACACCACACACACACACACACACACACACACACACACACACACACACACACACACACACACACACACACACACACACACACACAACACACACATCACACCACACACACACACACACACACACACACACACACACACACACACACACACACACACACACACTATGCATCCGTCTCCCCTCCCCTTTCTCTCAAATTCCTCAGTTTCATCAGAAAGAAAGTTTTTTTTCTTCTTTTCTTACATCTTGGCCTATAGCGCGTGTAGGCAGTAACCTCCAGGGGTGAGGGCTGGGTGGCAGGCCCTGGAGGTTCACTTGAGGGCTGTGATGGTTGGCCCTCGCCCGTGGTGGCGAAGGCATGATTTTTATAGTGACGCCTGTGGTTAGAGGCAGGCTTGGAGTAATTGTAATTATAATTCAATTGAAATGTAATTAATTACACATTTTTGGGGTAATTGTAATTGTATATTTTAATTTACAAGTAATTGTAATTGTAATTGAGCTTTAAAATCATAAAGTAATTGTATTTGTAATTGTAATTGACTGTTTAGAAGTACAACAATTACAATTACATCATAGAAAATTACAAATATTACGTTGATATACTGAAAATAGAGAGAGAGAGAGAGAAAAAAAAAAGAAGGCTATAACATCTCTTAGCATCAGTATCAAAAGCCTTTTCCATGAGCATAGGCGCACGAGCCGGCGGGGGACAAAAATGTTCGGGCACAGTAGCCACAATAGCAGGGCTGTTCAACTGGCGTCCCGTGAGCCAAATCCGGCCCTTGCTTGAGTGGTTTTTGATTGGCCTTCTGACAGACTCAGAAGAATTTAAATATATTAATTAATTTTGTTCATTTATCTAAGTATTTACCAAATTTTACTTTTAATTTTCCTTAAAAAGGACAGCTTAAACTGTCCTTTTCTGTCAGGAACCATACGCGTCCAGCGAGTGGCAGTGACTGTCCACTGTCCAGTACCGGTATACTAGGCGTCGCAGTAACAGACGCGCCCCACGCCTCGCTACCCAGTTTGCTCCGCAGTTGTTATTACATATGTATAATTATATATATATATATAATATATATATATATATATATATATATATATATATATATATATATATATATATATATATATATATAATAATATATATATTATATATATATATATATATCAGGGTGTCCCAGCCTGACATGGGGATTTTTTTTTTGCAAGAATCAAATCGCGCACCCCTTCATTTAATTACACATGAAGAAAGAAAAAAATGGGCGAAATTTCATTGCTTTATTAGGAGGGGAGACCTCATCAGCCTTGTATATTTGACCCTATATGAATACCACCGATTATATCTAAGAACATCTCCCACTGTCGGGAGTTGAGACAGCATTTCCAGGGGTTCATTTCGCACCCCCCCCCCCCCCCACCCACCACACAGTCTCCTGCTGTCTTGTAGCCATAACTTTAAAAAAAAATGATGCAATTAGTTTAAGGTAGTTATACTAATACTAGACACTAAAGTAGCCGTTCAACGATAGTAACACATGGTTTGAGGGGACCCTTAAAATTGAAGAACACGAATGAAATTAACATTGCTGGCATGTTTTCAGGAGTGGAACAAATTAGGGGTGGGTGCATGACAAACTTTGGGAACTAAAAAAATTGGGACACCCTAATATATAGGTAATATATTTTTTTTTTTTTTTTTTTTTAATCAGTTAATACTATGAGGAATGTAATTGAAATATGTAATTGAACACTAGCTTTGCTGTAATTGTAATTGTTATTGTAATTTGGAAATATTAAAATTAAGTAATTGTAATTGTAATTAATATTTTTCCCATTCCTTGTAATTGTAATTGTAATTGAGTAGTTGGATAAGTGGTGGTAATTGTAATTGTAATTGTCCCAAACCAATGTGATTACTCCAAGTCTGGTTAGAGGCTCATGCCGCCCCCTGTGTCCTCCGATGCACTCGCAATCGAAGGTAGAATTAATGGGCAGGGCATGTGGGTGTTCTTAGGCCACTCGACGGTGCGGAAATATTTTAAGTGGATTTATGGGTCTCACTCGGGATCGAACTCGGGTCTTCAAAAACGCCACTCGGTGACGCTAACTACTCTGCTACCGCCTCCCCAAGGTTGGTCAGATTAAGTAATTGTTAAACACATCTTTACATCGGTCTGTCTGTCTCCATAACAATGTCAAGGTAAAGCTAAATATATCTTGCTATAGAGTACTTTTATTGTGATTAAAAATGCGATTACATAATGTTCCTTTTTAAGTCAATTTATTCATCTGTTGACTCAAAGTTTCCTTAGGTAAATAATAACATAAGCTTTGTTAATGCATCTGTTGACTCAAAGTTTTATTGGGTTAATATAAACATAAGATTTGTTAATGCATCTGTTGACAAAGTTTCCTTATAGGTAAATTTAAACACAAAATTTGTTAATTCATCTGTTGACAAAGTTTCCTTAGGTCAAAGTTTCCTTAGGTAAATAATAACATAAGATTTGTTAATGCATCTGTTGACTCAAAGTTTCCTTAGGTTAAGAATAACTAACATAAGATTTGTTAATGCATCTATTGACTCAAAGGTAAATATAAACATAAGATTTGTTAATGATCTACAGTAGAGAGAGTATCCGTGCGCTGTCCTTGAGGTCCGTCCTGTGATCTGCCGCGGCTGTCGAGGCGAGGAGGAGACAGGGCGGTGACATCCCTGGTCCTCAGTCTGTCCTCCAGCCCCGAGCCAGCCTTGATGCCACGGTCATTCTAGCCGAATAGCGTGCCTAAGCTTACAGCTATCGTTACTATTGCTGAAAGAGCTACTGCTGGCTCTTTAATTTCTGACAGTTTCGATTTTATTTTTGCCAATTTTTTTTTTGCTTTCTTCTTGGTTAATTTATTTTCAATTTTTGTAACCTGCACTTCAAGCTTCTCAACAATTTGTTGAATTATTTCATCACGCTTCTTGAACTTGTTTTTAATCTTGGCAATCACGTTATATCTGACAATTCTCTCCTTTCCTTTCTCTTCTTCAAAGTCGTCATCTGTTTCATCTTTGGTTTCCTCAAGTGTTTTTTCTTTCCTGTTGATAGGAAAATAATTGGTGAATCCTGATTAAATATATGTGTTGAAAAAAATCCTGTTTTCTGCACACATGTGACATGTTTTAGTTTCCCTGAAGAAGATGTTCTGGTATTTCAGTGGGTGAACAGCGCTACGGGGGATCCAGGACTCACTTACCCGTCAGGCAACTCCCGCACGGCGATGTCCGCGCAGAAGGCGTGCTCCCTGGTGGGGCAGGCGTGGTGGCGGGCACAGGCGCGAGTCAGCACACGCAGCTGCGGGGACACAGGAGTCAGGTGAGTCATGAAGCTTGAACCCTCCCGTGAGTCAGTCCCCAGCTGTCCCTGAGTCACCTGGAGGGTGCAGGTCGTAAGTCAGTGACTCACCTGGAGGGTGCAGGTCGTAAGTCAGTGAGTCACCTGGAGGGTGCAGGTCGTAAGTCAGTGACTCACCTGGAGGGTGCAGGTCGTAAGTCAGTGACTCACCTGGAGGTTGCAGGTCGTAAGTCAGTGACTCACCTGGAGGGTGCAGGTCGTAAGTCAGTGACTCACCTGGAGGGTGCAGGTCGGGCAGGTGATGTCGTCAGGCAGGAGGACCGCAATCTCGTAGTTGTCGGTGCGGGGAACATCGTGCAGGCTGTACCGGGTGCCGGAGCCGTCCGCCAGCTGCAGGGGCACCCTGGGGGAACACACGCCGTCACCAGGTACCCGGGGCTTTCCCCCTGCCCCCCCCCCCCCGGCAGCCCCCCCCCTCCTTACCTGTCGCGACACTCGACCTGCGCGTCGCCCTCCGGACACAGGTAGACCTCGAGGGAGCCGAAGAGGCCGGCGGCCACCTTGGCCAGCACCATCAGCACCTGCAGGGCAAAGGCGAGGCCACATTGTCATCGTGTGTGTGTGTGTGTGTGTGTGTGTGTGTGTGTGAGTGTGTGTGTGTGTGTGTGAGCCACAGCAGGGCAGCGTTCGTGCATTGACACTCACCCCCCCAGCCGGGTACTCGTTGCGGCGCCCCTGGGACAAGGCGGCGGCGGCGGCGGCGTCCTGGGGAAGCAAAGGAGTGAGTGAGTGTGAGGGAGGGAGTGTGTGGCGTGCAGGCAAGAGTCAACAAGGCCTTGTGTTGTGACAGCCTCAGCCTGTAGTGCCCGGGGCAGGGCGGGGCTCTCACCTGGGTGCGGCAGGGGCGTGGCTCAGGGTCGAGGAGCTGCGTCTGGCACCAGCCCCCTCCCGCCACCTGGGGGAGAGACACACAACATTACACTCGGGATCCACTCGGGGCAGCATGACTCACGCCTCTCTTTGTCATGCTCAGAGTCTCCAGACAAGACTGTGTTGGCGGCCTGGTGCTCTGCTCGCTGGGACTGACTGTGACTGTGAGGCTGTGACTGACTGTGACTGTGTGACTGACTGTGAGGGTGTGACTGACTGTGACTGTGAGGCTGTGACTGACTGTGACTGTGTGACTGACTGTGAGGCTGTGACTGACTGTGACTGACTGTGACTGTGAGGGTGTGAATGACTGTGACTGTGAGGCTGTGATTGACTGTGACTGTGAGGCTGTGACTGACTGTGACTGTGAGGCTGTGAATGACTGTGAGGGTGTGACTGATTGTGACTGTGAGGCTGTGACTGCTGCGTTACTAATAGCTACTGTTTGGCGGGTCAGCTTACCGCCAAGAGGAGTAAGGTCAGCGCGTAGCGAGGCAGCACCCGTCGGGCAGGCATGGCAGGCGGCGACAGAGTGAGTGGTAGCCGTGCCCTTATTTATAGGTGTGGTGGAGCGTCGTGTCTGTGGCGTCCCTGGGAGGGGTTACTGATGGCTGCCCTCCCACGACCCAGGACCCACCCCTCACCCCTCTGTCCCAAGAAGGATAAGGAATAACAGGAATACGGATAACAGATACAAATATAGCGTATAATTCTATCTCGTCCTGGTTTTGGTTCCCACTGCTTCCATATCTTATTTTATCCCGTGAGAAAGAAGCAGTGGTGGGATTCTGTTGTGATTGTGATGATAATTATGCTTGAAATCCTTCCTCTTGCACCTGCAGGAAGGGATAAGGCGGCGACGTGCTGGCGGAGGCTGTCTCGACATTTAAAAAAAAAAAAAAAAAAATTGTACTTGTCAGACTGCAATAGACTAGATGTAAAAAAAAAAAAAAAAAAAAAAAAAAAAAAAAAAAAAAAAAAACCATTGTTGTTCTCTGCGTTGTCATTACAGCTTTTGGTAAATTTCCAGTTTAACAAATTCGAATTAAAATGATTAACAAATAACGAATTCACTTTAGTGGACGGAACAATCTTTTTCTGGTGAGTTTTGATGTGTTTTGAATTAATTTGCTAATCGTTTCTGTCGCAAATCACTATTTTTTTTTTTTTTCTTCATACAATTAACATAAGAACATAAGGAAGCTACAAGAGGCCCCGAGACCTACACGTGGTAGTTCCTGTTACTTAACACTACCTACATCCACCTTTCATCCCCATCCATGAAATGATCCAGCCTCATTTTAAAGTTCTCTATTGACTCCGCACTAATCGTCGTGTAATCAGGGTAGAACAAGAAGTAACGGATTCAAGCTGGAAAAGCGTAGATTTAAAAAGGAAATAGGGAAAAACTGGTTCACAAATAGGGTGGTAAATTATTGGAATGGACTCAGTCGTCAGGTAGTCAGCGCGGAGTCAATAGGGAGCTTTAAAAGGAGGCTAGATAAATTCATGGATGGGGATGAAAGGTGGATGTAGGTAGCGTTAAGTAACAGGAACTATCACGTGTAGGTCTCGCGGCCTCTTGTAGCTTCCTTATTTTCTTCTTCTTATGTTCTAACTACCTGACGACTGAGTCCATTCATTTACCACCTCGTATATAAACTCTTACTTACTGTATGTAGAGCAGTGGTTCCCAAACTTTTCTGTCTGACTTCAACCAGTTCAATCATCCGGATTTCCCCCTTCATGTGAAAATCAGTAGCCAAAACACAAAATGTACTTGCTTAATAACACAAGTATACAGACACTATCTTTTACACTATATCTATATATACTTGAAGAAAAGTCAATAGCCGTATTCTAAGACATTTTTTTTTCTGTCGACTAAATGCTAGTAATTTAGATGTTTCGCGGTCGTTTTCAGAGACACCGACTATTTTTTCTTGGCCTACAATAGGGGCTTGTTCTAATGGAGATAGTTTTATTTTGCGCAAACCCATAAAAAAAAAAAAAAAAGAAGGTATACTTTGTGGTTAAGGTTAGGTTAGGTTTCAGTAAAACCTATAAGGTTAGGTAAGTCATTTATTTTCATAATTTTGTTTTGTTTTTTTGTTTTGTTTTTTGCGCAAAATAAAACTACCTCCATTAGAACAAGCACCTATTGTAGGCCAAGAAAAAATAGTCGGTGTCTCTGAAAACGACCGCGAAACTCTCGTCCATTATTACCGAAATTTCCCCCAGGTTGGGAAATACTGCTGTAGACAAAACAGTGGAACAAAATGGAGATTGACAGTTTCATGGTGTTTAAATTCATCTTAACTTGCATCTCGTATGGTCTATAATCTTATATGTACTGAAAAAAGCATATACATTTGGGAAATGCATTTTAATTTTATGGGAAAGAATCCCGTGATCGACTTTATCAAATGCTTTGGCGAAGTCGAGATATATGACATCCACATTGTCACCGTCCTGAATGTCCTGCAAAACTTTCTCGTAATGAGTCAGCAATTGTGAGAGGCAGGAACGCCCTTGTCTGAAGCCATGTTGACCTTCATTAAATGCTCCAATGTCTTCCATGTAGTTCACCAGCTTGGATCGGATTGATCTTTTCAAAGTAATGGAAAGATCAATCCGATCCAAGCTGGTGAACTACATGGAAGACATTGGAGCATTTCATGAAGGTCAACATGGCTTCAAACAAGGACGTTCCTGCCTCTCACAATTGCTGACTCATTACGAGAAAGTTTTGCAGGACATCCAGGACGGTGACAATGTGGATGTCATATATTTTGATTTCGCCAAAGCATTTGATAAAGTCGATCACGGGATTCTTTCACGCAAGATAAAAGAGCTCGGGATAAGTGGCAAGCTCGGAGAATGGCTACATAGCTTCCTTTCCGACAGAGAACAAAGAGTATTGGTCGAAGGGGAGCTATCAGATGCCAGCAATGTTGTCAGCGGTGTCCCTCAGGGCTCGGTCCTAGGCCCCCTGCTCTTCCTCATTATGATAGGGGATATTGATCAAGATCTGGCACACTCAACCGCTACATCCTTTGCCGATGACACAAGATTAACAAAGAAAATTTGTGCACAACCAGATACTCAGCTACTCCAACAAGACTTAGATAAAATCTTAGAGTGGGCAGATAGGAATAATATGGTCCTAAATGGTGACAAGTTTGAGTTGTTAAGGTATGGAAACAGAATTGATATCAAAACCTCAACAAAATATAATTGCGGCCAACAGGAAATAGTAGCCAAAGATGTGGTTAAAGATTTGGGTGTAAACATGAACAATGATGCTACCTTGTCTGACCACATCATATCAACAACAGCAAAAGCAAGGCAGCTATCAGGCTGGATCCTGAGGACCTTCCAAACCAGGAGTGAACAGTGTATGCTGACTCTTTGGAAGTCACTGGTGCTACCACGCCTAGAATACTGCTGCCAGCTCTGGTCACCACATAAAATATCTGAAATTACTGCACTAGAAGCTCCCAAAAGAACTTTCACAAACAAGATCCACGGAGTTGAACACCTAATTTACTGGGAGACTCAGGACACTGCACCTGTTTTCGCTTCAGAGACGCAGAGAAAGATACGTCGTCATTTATGTTTTGAAAATTTTGGAGAACTGGGGCCAGATGCTGAGAGCGAGCTAGGGCGCCCTATCCACTAGGGCGCCTGTGGTAAGGCGAAACGCCCTCCCACCGCTATGCTCAGTCGAGATTGCTGCCTTAGTGGCACCGCTAAAGGCGCTGAAACTAAGGCATGGTCAGACCCTGACTTAGTGAGCTACTGTTGGCCTTTGACAGACATTCATCTTCTGTTTATAAGGCAAATACAGCCTTGTTTCAGTTCCTACATCGTAACAATTGGTGTTTACGTAATAATAGTGTTGCAAGGTGTGTATGAATTGATCGTGAAAGACTAAACGCGGCACTATAGGGTGTTTTTATAAGCTTATATGCTGGCGATAAAAATGTTGTGTTGTGTGTTGGTTGGGCGGGCGGGCGGAGGGCGAAGCGACTAGACAAGTGTCACCAAGGGTGCTCCGCCCGCACTAAAATGTTGTACTATTATACGGTATTATCATATTACGAGATGATATTTAGGACAACTGAACATAACATCATCTTCACGAGACATTAGTGCATATCATGACTGTATAAAAATTACAGTAAACTATACCTATAATAAGATAATGAGAGCAAAATGAGATCGTGTATAAACATTTATTTTCTTTCACCTTTTTTTATTCAACTCTTCCTTACTCCTGTACTTTTGCTTGCATTAAATTTTCACTCACAGTCTCGGAATCACCACCGTTTTCCGATTATCATGGTATGTGGCACGTCCCAATGCAAAAATATATAAGTGGTCAAAACCTGTGATGAATGTCATACTTGTGACAAACAGTTTTCGGCGGGCCGCGGGGGCGAGCGTTGCCTTATTGCAGAGGTGAGGGAGGGAGGAACTAAAATTCTTGTTTTGGTGTTGAAGTGTTCAAGCCTTGTGATTGGTCGAAGCTGCCTAAACAGCGCTCAGACAGGCAGCGTGATTGGCTAGTAGGATTCTCGGACCACACCCACGCATTGGGCTTTAGAGGTGTATGGCAGGGCAAAAGCGCCTGAAATATCGACTGTACATAGTCTTGAGCCGGTGCCTTAGCCGGGCCTGTTACAAAAGCGCCTGAAGACCGGTAAAGCGCTCTTTTCGCCTTACCTCTATGGCACTTCTCAGCATCTCCCCCCAGGGTACCAAACACCAAAGTGCAAGAAACAGTGAGAGGAAGGCTGTGCTACGTGTGCACCACACCAGGAGCATCTCATAGAGTTAGAACTCTAACACACCACAGCTTCACCTTCAGTGCTACAAGATTATTCAACTGCATCCCAACAAAACTAAGAAACATGAGGGGTGTCTCACCCGACACTTTCAAGTACAAATTGGATGCCTGGCTGGCCAACATACCAGACCAACCGCTAACACCAGGATACACCAGCTCCAACTCAAACAGTCTCCTGCACTGGATCAAGGAGGAGAGAGAGCTGTCTGGTTACAGTGGAGATCCATCTCAGCTGCGTCGATAACTGACGGAATTCTTCAAAGGTATCAAAGGTTCAAAGGTATCATTTACTTATCATCCCCAAAATATCAATGAGTCACGTACGCATCAGAAATGTCATAGTTACCCATTCAAAGACCAGTTTTCTACGATACTATTACATTTTTTATGAGTAACTAACTAAAGTGCGCAAGATTGAGGCGTTTTAGGATGCTTACATGATTATATATACATACATGATTATTAATAAGAAAGAAGAGAGAGAGAGAAAGAGAGATCCATTTTTACTCCTATTACCCCTACCATTAGTAGAGAATCTTATATATGTAATGGCATTTAATATTTCCTGATAGCTGATTGGCTCGTGTTGTGACTACCTTACCTGAACACTGATTGGCTATTGAAATGTTGATGCAGATAAGGAGACTATACGCATTTATCTGATTAATAAGTGTCAATTAGATATAACACCTTGCTTTTAATTGATTTTAGGTTAATTAATACCGTACGTGAATTATATAAAACATAAGGTAGTGATAAAGTATTAATAGCCAACTCAGTACATGGCAACTTCACAGGTGGTTGATTGCTGAAAAATCTCGAGTCAGTGATGCTCTGGCAGTTGTACGGGGAGGCTGTGTGCGTCGATCCGGGAGCGTTAAGATTTACAGTGCTATTATACCGTATTTCCCGTTACAGTGAAGGGTTATAGTGCGGTGCTGTGGTGATGGTACAGTGGCGTGTGTGCGTGTGGCTATAGTGAACGCTGTGGATGTAATACTACTACTACCGCACCCAACACCTGTCTTTGCAATGGTAAGTACAAGTAACTATAACAATAAGTAAGTAAGTAACTATACCGTATAAGTGTCAAGTATATAATATAATAAGTATATAATTAACTATATATACTATAACTCTACTGTTAAGTAACTATACGAGTGTGTTTGGAGTGCGTTTGAAAGTTACTTTAAAACTCCTTGAGACCCAGAACGTAATTTTTATTGTAATTTATGTACCATTAGACGATTTTTAGTGACAATAACTCAATATTTTATAGCTATGACCTGTTTTATATCCTTGTCGACTAACTAATTTGGTATATTCGCCACTTCGTAATTTTATGGCTCGACAAAACTACAAAACGTAATTTTTATTGTAATTCTGGTACCATTAGACGATTTTTTAGTGCATATAAGCAAGATTTGATAGATATGACTTATTTAGTATCCTTATCCACTTAAAATTTTGGTATATTAGTGACTTCGTAATTTTATGGCTAACAACAGAAGATTTTTTATAGCCAAGGAAAGATCTGGGCGTGAAGGATTTAAAAGTGGCTTCGCATCGAGAAATATCAGTCTATTTTTACTATAGTGTATTTCTAGCAGTCCATTTCTACTAGTTACTAACATCCGGGTTTTTCTTAGGAGTGTGGTAGTGGTAGTGGTGGTGGTGGTTGTGGTGGTGGTAAACTTGTTGGTGGTGGTGGTGGTAGTGGTTGGTAATTTCAAAACGTAAATATAGCCTAGATTAATAGACATAACTACTAGATCTATTGTTAAAAGTTTATAGATCTTGTATATAGCAACAAAATGACTCTCCCACTACACTATGGTTAAATGTGGCAGTATTACGTGTTACTACAAGTTAATCCCTTCACGCCCAGATTATTCCTTTACTATAAAAAAATGTATGTTGTCGAGCCATAAAATTACGAAAAGTAACTTAATATACCACATTAGTTAGTGGACAAAGATACTAAGCAGGTCATATCTATAAAATATTGCTTATATTCATTAAAATTGTCTAATGGT
>JACEEZ010021619.1:110115-113740 GCA_016584305.1 Chionoecetes opilio
GGGCAAAGGGCGCGTTGATAATGATGGGATGTGGTGTTGATGGTGGTGGTGGTGGTGGTGGTGATGGTGGTGATGATAGTGATGGTGGTGGTGGTGGTGATAGTGGTGATGATGGTGGTGGTGGTAGTAGTAGTGATGATGGTGGTGATGGTGGTAGTAGTGATGATGGGGGTGTTGATGGTGGTGGTGATGGTGGTGATGATGGGGGTGGTGGGGGTGGTGATGATAGTGGTGATAGTGGTGGTGATGATGGTGGGGATGATAGTGGTGATGTGGTGGTGGTGGTGGTGGTGATGATAGTGGTGATGATGGGGATGGTGATAGTGGTGTTGATGGTGGTGATGATAGTGGTAATGGTGATGGTAAAATAAATAGGTTCGGTTTGTTAAGCACTATAGGTATAAGTCATTGATGATTATTGGTAGTGTTAATGATTGTATACATGGACTAAACGAGTATGTAATTATGTAAAATGGCCTCTTGTAGCTTCCTTACTTTCTTATGTTGTTATGTTCTTATATGTAAAAGAAAAGTGAAAAATTAATTATGAAACAAAAGTATGGGAAAGAATTTTATAATGTGTTGAATGTGTGATGAAAATTTTTTTGTTTCCTGTTATATTAATCTTTGTCTTCCTTCTTCTTCTTCCTCTTCTTCTTCTTCTTCCTCTTCTTCTTCTTCCTTCTCTTCTTCTTCTTCTTCTTCCTTCTCTTCCTCTTCTTCTTCCTTCTCTTCTTCTCTTCTTCTTCTCTTCCTCTTCTTTCTCTCTTCTTCTCTTCTTCTTCTTCCTTCTCTTCCTCTTCTTCCTCTTCTTCTTCCTTCTCTTCCTCTTCTTCCTCTTCCTTCTCTTCCTTCTCTTCTTCTTCTTCTTCCTTCTTCCTTCTCTTCCTCTTCTTCTTCTTCCTTCTCTTCCTCTTCTTCTTCTTCCTTCTCTTCCTCTTCTTCTTCTTCTTCTTCCTTCTCTTCTTCTTCTTCCTTCTCTTCCTTTTCTTCTTCTTCCTTCTCTTCCTCCTTCTCTTCCTCTTCTCCTTCCTTCTCTTCTTCTTCTTCTTTCTCTTCCTCTTCTTTTTCTTCTTCCTCTTCTTCCTCTTCTTCTTTTTCCTTCTCTTCCTCTTCTTCCTCTTCCTCTTCTTCTTCTTCCTTCTTCCTTCTCTTCCTATTACACTTTCCATCACGTACGCTTCATTCTCACAATTTCCTTTTTAATCCTCCTCCTCCTCTTCTTCTTTATCTCATTTCTTCTCTTCCTCATCTTTATTTCATTTACCTTCTCTTTTACCTCATTCTCATAATATTCCTTTAATCTTCCTGTTCCTCTTCCTTATTATTTTCCCCTCCTTCTCCTCCTCTCCTTTATTTTTATTTCCTCCTCCTCCTCCTCCTCCTCCTCCTCTCCTCTCCTCCCCTTTTTCCTCCTCCTTCCTTCTATCTTCTTTTATTCCATCTTTCCTCTCTCTCTTCTTTTCTTCCTCCTCCTCTCCCTTCTCTTCCTCTTCCTCCTCCTCTTCCTCTCCTCCTCCCTCATCTATAAAAAAATGATAATAAAATAATTCAAGTGATGTTAATTTTCCCATATTTGGTTCTTCTTTTTCTCTCGTGTCCTCCTCCTCCTCCTCCTCCTCCTCCTCCTCCTCCTCCTCCTCCTCCTCCTCCTCCTCCTCCTCCTCCTCCTCCTCCTCCTCCTTCTTTAGGATGCCTCATTATGCACATGCTAATCCTATGTGATGCTCTAGATAAAAAAACACCAATACACACACACACACACACACACACACACACACACAACACACACACACACACACACACACACACACACACACACACACAGGGCTGCTCTCTCATTATTATCGCAAAATACAACCTCTTCCATCACGCACCTCCATCCTCCTCCTCCTCCTCCCCTCCTGCTCCTGCAAGCGCGACCTAAAAAATATACCCGTCGGTGAAAGGTGAAACTGTCTGCATTAGGAGGAGGAGAAGGAGGAGGAGGAGGAGGAGGAGGAGGAGGAGGAGGAGAGGAGAGGAGGAGTAACCACTGACATGACCCTTAACCTCGTGACCATCTTCCTCCTCCTCCTCCTCCTCCTTAATGACCTTTGCCCAGTCACCAGTTAACACACACACACACACACACACACACAATAGGTAATAGGTATGACTGTAAGTGGAATTTAATATACTAACAATAGAATGAAGGGAAGGAGGAGGAGGAGGAGGAGGAGGAGGAGGAGGAGGAGGAGGAGGAGAGAGGAGGAGGAGAGGAGGAGAAGAGAAGTGGTAGAGAAGAGGTGTAGGAGGACAAAGAGAAGAGAAAGAGAACAGACGTAAGGTGAAGAGTTAAAGAGACATGGACGAAAAGAGAAGAAGGAGAGGAAGAAAGGAAGAAAAGAGGAGAGGAAGGAAGAGGAGAAGAGGGAGAGGAAGAAAGGAAGGAAGAGGAGGGAGGGAGGAAGGAAGGAAGGAAGGAAAAAAAGAGGGAAGGGAAATAGAGGCTAAGAAAAAAATGAACTGATCTGAAAAATGGAAGAAAAAAAAAAATCTGATCTGAAAATTTTAAATAATCTGATCTGAAAAATGAAACAAAACTACTAAGGAATAAAAGACAGATTACAAGGAGTGAAAAATAGTAGT
This sequence comes from Chionoecetes opilio, assembly GCA_016584305.1. Lineage (NCBI taxonomy): Eukaryota > Metazoa > Arthropoda > Malacostraca > Decapoda > Majidae > Chionoecetes > Chionoecetes opilio. The sequence goes on from JACEEZ010021619.1 coordinate 112,747, forward strand.
AGTAAAAAGCAATAATGGAATGAAATTAAAGGAAATAGAAGTAAGGAAAGGCAGAATAAGACAGAAAGAAAGATTTACGAGAAAGTGGAATCAGTTTTTTTTTTTACAAGAAGACAAGACGAATTGAGACACTGAAACACACACATTTAAAGGACTAGTGAACAGGTGGTAGAGAGAGGAGAGAGAGAGAGAGAGAGAGAGAGAGAGAGAGAGAGAGAGAGAGAGAGAGAGAGAGAGAGAGAGAGAGAGAGAGATGAGAGAGAGAATAGGAAAGAGGATAAATGGTAAAAAGAAAGGATTGATGGTCAGAGAGAGAGAGAGAGAGAGAGAGGAGAGAGTGAGAGAGAGAGAGAGAGAGAGAGAAGAGAGAGAGAGAGATAGAGAGAGAGAGAGAGAGAGAGAGAGTTATGTCAATAGAGAAGAGGTGAAAGGCAAGTATGGACCAAGAAGAAGGATGAGGAGGAGGAGGAAGAGAGAAGAAGAAGAAGCGAAGAAGAAGAAAAGTGATGAGGAGAGATGAGAAGAAAGTCGCAAGGAGAAAGAAGCGAAGTAAATAAGAAAAAAAATATAAATCAAAATAGGACAAAGTAACGAAAGGCAAATACATACTACTACTACTACGTACACTAACTACACACTAACTACTACTAATACTATACAGCTAGACACCGTACAGATACTACTACTAGGACACTACTACACTAAACTACACATACCACTACACACTAGAACATACTACTACACTAGTACACTACTAACTACTACACTACACACTACTACTACTACTACTACTACTACTACTACTACTAAACTACCCTAATACCACATACTACTACTACTAACTACTACTAACTACTACTACATACCACTACCACTACTATAACTACATACTACACTACTACTAACTCACTAACTACACATCTACACTACTACTACTACTACTAACAACCCTACTATACTACTACATACTACTACTACTACTACTAACCACTAC
>JACEEZ010021620.1:0-21386 GCA_016584305.1 Chionoecetes opilio
ACCCCGCCCCGAAAAAAAAATTTAGAAAAGGCACAGACCGAAATACCTTACAGCTCCTTGGCAGCTTAACAGAGTCGTCCTGACAACTATCCCCCCTCCCCCTCACCCGCCCGCTAAACTCCCACAACACTATTGAGGGTAACAACTTTAACGAATACTCAAGATGTCTGACAAAAACATTTCACTTCCCTTAATACTCTTTTATAGAAAAATAATAACTCTGAAGAACAATACCCATCTATTATTTCCCTCTATTTACATCTATTATTTCCCTACCCTGTATTATTTCAAAAACACCGTTTTGCAGCTGAGTAATAGCTTATTGTCTGTTGGCAAAATAATTAACACTTCATCTCCTATTCATTAAACGTGGTCTAATCTTCTCTCATAGCGGTTGTCTATATACTTCCCCTGCTTCACGTATGTTGTCATGAACGATCTTACAAGCTTCCTTCAATTTATTCCTTAAGTCTACCCCATACTGATAGGTATTGAAAGAACTTGTCCTTCTCCACCTTTTCCTCTCCATACATCTGTAAAACAAGGTAAGTGTACCTTTGACAGTGTGTCCATATAATATTCATATATAGCAAACCCAGTACTGGCCTGTGGAACCTCTATGTAACCAAACATTGCAACCGCAAGTAACTAAAATAGTAATAACTAAAACCTGCTCTATACCATGGTCCCTCCTCTTCAATCAGGAGATCGCTCCTAGACCCTCGTCGCTGGCGTCTTGACAGGAACCTGTGCAAACTTTTATCCTCCTCTTGCTACTTCTTTAAACGGGCACCTCCTTCAGGACATTCTCGTCAACCTTGGCCACCTTTAGCGGCCGTAGAAAGTTAGTATGGGCACTCAAATGTCGGTACTGCTCCCAACACATCCTCAGTAAACTCCATGGCCGCATATGGGTCGTCGTTCTTCCTCTCGTTTCTCTTTCCGTTCGTTTGCGCTGGCTTTGTGACTCCTCTCGTCCTCAGAAGGCTGGTGTTCAGGTGGCAGAGCTCCTGGAACATTCCCTATGATCAGGTCACAGATGGCATCAGTCATGCAAGTCGCCTCCACAATGCCCGAGTATTATGGAGTTTCCGTTGCAATCATCGTCACCAGACACACTCGGGTGGTATACTCTATCAGCAAACACTGCTTGGTCATACCTGTTAACTGGTCAGGTCGTAAAAAAATCCTTTACACAACAACTCCAGTGCAACCTGTGTCACGAAAACATTAACTCGCTGACCTTCAACAAAGTCCGATGTTTATTTTCAGATTTGGACTGATAAAGCTTGATCCAGGTTAAGTTTTATTATCTCGCCAGACTGAGGCAAGACTTCGGCTGGCTGCTCACCACAGGTGCCAGTCTTTTCCTCATTAGACTCGCCACCTCGAACCGGTAAAGGCATTCTTGTAGACGCATGACAATCCCTGGCAAAGTGACGTTCACTTCCACACAGAAAGCACCGTCTTTCTTGCCAGAACTGAGGGGTCTGTCGAGGAGGAGTCCTTGGGGAGCGAGGTCGTATCCACCTTGAGCTAGAGGCCTGCTTGCCTGGCTCACATCGGCCTGCCTAGGAGCAGAACAAGTACCGTTCTGACAGCATCACCATTCACTCTGAGACGTCGGTGTTCTTTCCTTGATGAAAAAAAAGTAGCTCGTTGTGGACATGCTTGAGAATTGTTTCTCTCAACATTAGGGTCCCAAACGCCGTTGTATGTTTGGCAATTCTGATATTAATTCCCAGACTCTGAAAATATCTCTTCAAACGAGGAGTAAACGGCTCACTTATTTCTCCCGCCTCTTGGCAGTCATCACAAAAACTGTACCTGTACCCTTCCTCGGTCAGCATATAGCGTCGCAAAAATATTCTTCTTCACCAAGTCATAGTCACTGGAATCATGCAAGAGGTAAGCACAGTATGCCCTCGGAGGCCTATCCTGTCAGTAACATATCCCGGTGAGGTCCAGTTTTCTTGCGGACACTGCTGAGTCTGTGCATGCCTCTAAATCTTTCGAAAAAAAGCGTTATGTCATTATCACTACTTTCTTCACATTTAGGTTTGAGTTTCATTTCACACACTCGCGCTCGATCTGCACTGCTGCTTTCTTAGTAGCCCAATTTATCTGGCTCTGTCTTGAGCCGAGGAGCAAAGTTGTATTTGTTCATTTTTCTCCGCTCTTTCTCTTTCATATTCAGTAAAGTTTCACTTTCTTTCACTTTCTCTCTTCTCTTCGACCTCGGAACCTTCTCAGTCTTTCGCTTGATTAATTTCCTTCACAAGGCAACGCCACTTCCTATGCCTCATAAGCCGAGCCGCTCACCCAAGCGGAGACAATCATTCATCAGGTCGTATTCACTCATTTTCACCAGAATTTCCTACTGACAACACTCTACAGTACACACGTCAAACTATGTGTCACCAGACACAGCCACGGCACAATGTTTAGCTCTCAGCCAATCACTCGAGAGATTCTCGGGTTTGGGCACCATTGTCAAGTTCTTAAGAGCTCACTAGTGTAGGAGTGGCGGAGGGAAATACTTCTATTGTTCAAGTTCCTACGAGAGTCTCTTTTTTTTCACTTAGGGGTGTAGGAATGGGCAGAGGGAAAACACTTTTCTTTCTTTAAAAAATGTATGGGGTGCCAAAAGGATGGACAGTGCAGATATCCATTGTAGTAGTCTCCTCAGAACAGCACGTGCAAGGACCCTCCAAAGCGCTCCCCATACCGTCCATATTCCAACCCTCACCGTGACTCTGAATCAAAGCATTAAACCATTTCAAACAATCAAATGCACACTCTCAACTATCCAAATCATACATATGAATCTCAGTCCTCGAAACCCCGAACAATAAAATATAGTAAGTTGCATTCATTCCCAAAAATACCTTGCAGCTCCTGGCAAGCTTAACAGAGTGTCCTGACACCGAGAGTGAGATGCGAACAGCCACATATGAGGCTATCTATGCTTATTTCCCAAATGCTACAGCATTTAACTGCATCATTTTTAATTGTCCACATCGCCACCTGCCATATAAGACTTTGAGGCTTCTTTGGCAGGTATTAAAATGCTATAAAAACAAAACACAGCACAAGGGTGCCGGGTGGTGTTTTCCCCGTAGTGGCTGTGAGGCAATTAGAGAGCGACGAGGGGCGGACAAAAAAGTTGCCCTGGTTAGTGTTACTTCCAATGAAAATACAAAAAGTAGAAATAATTTTTTGTTGTGTGCTATGCTGTCCCACTTAGTGTAGGATGGTCAAAAATGTATGCAAGATAAATAACGACCATTATTCATCATTAAAAGGTAACTGACAGGAAAAGGAAACCAAGTGTTTGACTGAAGAAGTTTAAGGAGAGAAAAACCTTTATGACAAAAAGATGTGCAAAGAGATACGAGGGAATCAATGAGGACACTTGCTACATTAAAGGACAGATAAAAATTTGAACTTGCAACCATTTGGAGAAAAACAAAAATTACGTGTAGGACCTAAAGGAAAGACTATGGACAAGATAACAGCATCAAATGAGAGAAGAAAATATGATCCTTGCATCCCACCCCTGCAGGCAGGGAAAAGACATCTGTCATTGAACAGTAAAGGAAGGACATGGACAAGATAGAACAGTAACAGATGAGTGAAGGAAAAGGTGGTCCTTGCATACAGCGTGCAGGCAGGAAAAGACTCTGTATTGAACTAGCTGAAGGAAGACATGGACCAAGATAACAGCACAGATGAGTGAAGAAAAAGCTTCGTTCTAGACCCAACTCTAAAATGATGGAGAAAGGAATTCGCATGATGGCGAATGTAAATGGGAATCTGAATATGAATTTCTGGCTGTGAACCAAAAGAGAAGAGAGCTTGAAGAGAAGGACTATTGTTTGAGTGGTGCAGAAGGAGAAAGATGCCTGCTTCAGACACACGATGAGAGAAGTGTGCGTTGTTGAAGTCTGCTTGAGGGAAAACAAAGAGCTGCTGGAAAGCGGATCACAAAATGAGAATATGACAAATCAGAATGAAACAGAAAACTGAAACTGGAAACACCTTGAAAACTGACGCAAGAATATTGTACCCAGCAGAAAAAAAAAAACATTAATAAGTGAAAGACAATCTTAATGAAGAGTGTCCAACATGCACTCAACCTCCAAGAAAGGATCAAGGAAAATAAATGCTCTGAAAAATTTAAATGGAGGATGGCCCAAAGAAAATCAACGTAAATGCCTTATACATATAAGTCTGAGAGTGAGCATTCAGAGCTATTAAAACCCCCGAGAGAAGTGAGAACAAATGTGTATTGAAAATGAGGGAAGAAATTGAAGTTTTGAATGGAACACCAAAGCAAAATATATTGGGAAAATCCACATATTAGGAAACTGTAATGAGAACTCACCCAAGAAGTGTTCTGAGCTAAAAGATGGTTTTGCCAAATTGAATGAAGATTATTTGTTGCATCAGACAGCAGAGTACGGAGGCTGCCCACCACACAAAAAGAAGTGCTGAGGCAATGAGCAAGAAAGCTCCAACCAACAAGAGACTCAAAAGGCTCTTCCTTGAAGAGACGGAAGCAGACAATAGCATATAGTTGAGGAAGAAAAGGAGGGTCCTTGCATCTAGCCCGACAGGAAAAAAGACATCTGTGATGAACAGAGAAGGAAGAGCATGGACAAGATAACAGCAACAGATGAACGTGAAAAAAAGGTGGTCTTTTGATCAGCATGCAGGAAAAAGACATCTGTATTGAACGCTGAAGGAAAGACCAGGACAAGATTAAACATCACAGATGAGTGAAGGAAAAAGGTGAACCTTGCATCCAGCCTGGAAGGCCTGCATCACAAGTTTGAGAATATGACCAAACACAGAAGGCAGCAGAAAAACTTAAAGTGGAACACACTTTAAAACTGATGAAGGAATATTGTACAGTATCCAGCTAGAAAACATCACCATAATGAGGTGAAAGGACAGTCTTAATGAAGAGTTTGCCCAACATGCACTCACTCCCAGAAAAGATTAAGGAAATAAATGCGCTGAAAACTGAAATGGAGGATGCAAAGAAAATCAACGTGTCGTGCATGCCTTATGTAAGTATGAGAGTGAAATGCAGAGCTTATTAAAACTCCATAGAAGGTGAGAAACAATGTGTTATTAGACTAAGGGAAGGAAATTGATGGTTTTGATGAATACCAAAAAGCAAAATACATTGGGAACATCACATATTAGGAGTACTGTAATGAAAAACTCAACCAAGAAGTATCTGAGCTAAAAGATGGTTTTTTGCCAAATTGAATGAGGGATTATTGTCGCACGACAGCCAGAGTGCGGGAGGCTGCCACCACCACAAAAATTAAGTGCGGAGGCATGAGCAAGAAAGCTCCAAGCAACAGAGACTCACAAGGCCTAGAAGAGACAGAGTAAGAAAGGGCAAGGGAGGAGAGTGGTTGGGTCTCTAGGACGAATGATGGAAGGATGGAGTGAGCAAAGAGCAGAAAAAGTGGCTTGAAATGTTATTATTAGTACAAACAATCATGTAACGGTATGAAGTGTGCACTTGGTGTGTAGAATGAAAGGCAAGAAGATCAAAGCAACAAATTATAGGAAGGTTATCTAGGGCAAACGTGTGGTCCTTCACTATTACAACAACAGTTAAAAAAATATGGTTATGTGTGTGAACTTTGGTGTAGACTGAAAGGCAAGGATGAGGGGAAAACATGATCAAAGGAATTAAAATGAGTTATTTTGAGCAAGGCTATGTGGTTGCGAAAAGAATCGACTGGTCCAAAGTACACTGAAAGTCATTACTGAAGCTCAACACTACCTTGGTATTAATGTTTGTTTTGATATAGGTTAGGCACGTGTTAATCCCATGCTTTTTTTGACTAGTTGGTGGCACGTTAAAACTGAGGCAGAGAAGAAACAGCGCATTCCCCACATCCAAGCCTTGAGAGTCGCTGATAGATAAGGACAGGGCGTGTGGGACCTTGGGTGGTGTCAAGATGACAAATATCTACCACTACCACCCCTCACGCTAACAGGGTCCTCTTATCACCACTATAGTCTATTTTTTTAACGAGGCGAAAATTCCCAATCTATCCTTAAGGTACCATGCTTAAAATTATGCTATATTTACTGAGAATATGGTTAAATATGATAAAAATACAACTGAAATTAGAAAATACGTAGTTATTTCCCTTCTCTTGGCATAACATATCAGTAAGTAAGCAGCAAGGGGTCAGATGGATTTCTCGACTCGTTAAAAAACTGGAGTATACACCATAGATTGCCTTCTCCTTGAAAAATTGTCCTCAGTCTCACAAGTTTGATCGGACTATGGCATTCCTAAACTCCATAACTCCATCATTGCACTCCTTCCTCCCGCCTGAACCCTTTTGCATAGGACTATTGTATTCCGAACTCTATCAATGCCATGCTCCAAGCCCCTCCATCCCCCCATGAATAGGTACCGCCGTAGGTAGGTCTAATGAAAAGTCGAAATATAGATTATTTCGATTGGCTGGGTGAGTCTCCTTATGTTAAAATGAATTTTAAAGGTGGTTTGTCCCACGTAACTTTTGGTTTTTTTGAGCACTTCTTGCCTATGAAGAAAATGGACCTTTTATACTTATATGCAAAACATAGTTTAGCCCCGCTAAAGTAACGGCTTCATTTGCACCCTATCACAATTCTGATCCACGCTACAAATGAAGGTGAGACTGGGGCGAAACTGATACGAGGGCAGGTTGATACTGCGACAATAGCTGTCGCAAACAACGCCAAAGGTGGGAAGTAATCCCAACTGCTCCAACCCCCCCCAGCCTGGTGCCACGCGAGAGCCAACGTGCAGTGTGACTGCCCCCTGGCCAGCAAATACCATACTTTAGACCTCGGAGTGGCTTGTACTACCAGAGGAGCAAATTAGGGAGGAGAGTGCAATGTATGGATGACAGGGGTAAACAAGAAGAGCGCATAGACAAGTGAAAGCAGCAAAGAGAAAGCAGTGGAAGAGGAGGCTAAGTGAAGAAGCAGAAGCAGAAAGTGAAAAGGTCAGACGTGCTTGAGCCTGCAGGAGCAGATGTCCTGGGCCCAGGCTGAGATCAGCAGGAATTATGAGGATGGGACGGGAGGAGTCGTTCACCACCGCCATCAGAGGAAAGAGGGAGGGAGCAACAGGAGGCTGCCATTTTTTTTTACTGGTAGACCGACTTGCTCAGGGAGAAGGCTGGGGTCCCTGACACCCCTTGGATGCAGTACATGGACAGCCAGCTGCAAGAAAGAAACCACAATGCCAGTCGGAACAGGCGCTGGCAAGAATCCGGTTCGACGTTCCGCCCCCACTGACTGCTGGCTGCCGTGGCTTCTGGATTCCTCCAGGACCTTATCGCTGACGGGCCACCTTCACCAGACATGTCGTACATGGTCTGCAATCCTTAACAAGCTGAGGAGGGCCAGGCAGGATGCCAATGGCATCGGCTAGCGGACCTTGACTAGGGGAAGCCCACCAGGGTACCAAATAGTGTGATGGGGTACGAGGGAGGAAGGACAAAACCAGAGCGATGGTGGCCCGACCAGCTATGGGAAACTGCACCCAAGGTTGATCAGGGATGGAGCACATGTGTTTCAGTGACAGAGGAGCCCATCTGGAAGGTACCTTTGGACACTTTGTACCAGAGGACCGGTGCCACTCTGAGAAGCCTGCGTCAAGGTGGCTCAGGCTCTCTATGATCTGCTGGTGACCATAACGACTCCACCGACTCACTGATCGTACGCAAGGTGATCAACTAGGGGCCAACACGGGGTGGAAGGGTGGTACTCACCGCCCATTTGGATAGGAAAGATGCTGGGACGCCAAGCCTCTCTGGCTCACGGTTCCCAGTGTGCAGTATGCTGCAGGCGTGAATTAAGATGCAGTACAACGCAGAGTTCAGAGGAGTGCCAGGCGGTGAAGATCTCACGGATGATACGGAGTATATCCTGGTCCACATGTCCACTGACCAGCAGTGTCTCCTACCAGCTGGTCCAGGCTGTGAAGCGGGGCGTTCTCCCGTCCAAGCTGCAGGAGATCAAGTGTGGCAAGGTGTCCATCAGATGGCTCACCACAAGCACAGTCGCTCGTGTACATGTGTACCAGAAAGCATGACTGACTGGCCAAAAGAACTGAAAACCCTGGAAAATCATAGTCAAGTACTGCCTGCAGTTATACTTCAAACTCTACTACGACATCTCAAGTTTCACCACAGACTAGAGGACGGCCCCAAGCACATCCTCAAGCAGCTCAGGAGTGATGAGGTCGCAGGCCAAGAAGGTCCAAACAGCTGTGGACCTTCTATACGTGCGGACAGGAGCATGGTCGCACACTCAGAATGTGTTCATCCTCTGCGAGATGGCGTAGTCAGAACAGTGAGGACGACCGCAGTTCGCCGTGGACCCAGATTTTGAAGCTGAGGGCTGGCGAGGAGTTAGGGGAACTACCAGTTTAAGACCTCGCATCACACCCTAAGATGAGCTTGTCAAGCCACCTATCTTGCAGACACTGATTCAGCTGGCAGCCTGGCCAGGTGCACGAGCCGGCATCACCGGTTCAACTGTCCGGGGATCAGATCCAGGAGATCCTGTTCAAAGACGTCCGAGTTCCGGAGTCTCTATCCACACTAAGAGCACCGCAAGAGTTCGTGAAGCAGGTGACAGAGGCTGCGGCAGCAGTGTGGGGCACCAGGCCAGAAGACAGGACGGATTCATCCGGGCTCGGGCCCACCACCGGGAGACCATGCCCTGCTTTCAGTCTAAGTAAGGACATGATGGACACGTTCTAGGCCAAACGTAGAGGCTGTGACACTGTGATGGACGTGCCTGATGAAACAACTGATCAGAAAAGAGTTCCACGCTAGTCATTTGGAACTCATATGTGCATGATGCAATAAACAGGATCCAACCGGACCACTGCGATACTCATTTAAGCCATTATTCGATAGGGTGCAAATATAAAAGTGCGCTTTTGCATAGGAAGAATGCTCAAATGCAAAAAATGAAATTGATAAAATGTCTTAGAACCTCCATTTTACATAGGAAATTGGATGCCAAAGTTGATGAACAAGACTTTTTTGTATACGGCGTACCCTACCCTTCACGCCTGATCTTTCCTTTGCTATTATAAAAATGTTTGTTAGCCATAAAATTACACGTAAACAAAAATATACCAAATTACCGAGTGGACAAGGATACTATAAACAGTTCATGTCTATAAAATACTGCTATATTCATTAAAAAATCGTCTAATGGTATCTAATTACAATATAAATACGTTGTGGGCATCAAGGCGGTTAAGTATGATACCTTAAGAAGATTGAATTTTCGCCGTTAAAAAAATAGACTATAGTGGTTGATAAGGGACCCTGTTAGCTGAGGGGATGGTAGTGTAATATTTGGTCATCTTGACAACACCCCACGACCCACACCTGTTCCTTATCTAATCAAGCGACTCTCCAAGGCCTTGGATTGGGAAGCGCTGTTTCTCTGCCTCAGTTTACTTTGCCACAAACTATCAAAAAAAGCATGGGATTAACACGTTGCCTAAACACTAATATCAAAGCAAACATTAATACCAAGGTAGTGTTGAGCTTCAGTAATGACTACAGTACTTGAAACCATCCATTCTTTTCGCACCATAAAGCACTTCTCAATAATATTTTTAATTGCTTGATAATGATTTCCCTCATCATTGCCTTCAGTCTACACCAAAAGTCACACAACATACACATATTTTTACCTGTTGTTGTATAGTGAAGATACACACACGTTGCCCTGATAAACTTACTTAATTACTTTGAGCCTTGCTTCATTCTACACCAAAAATCACATTTGATACCGTACATGATTGTTTGTAGTACTAATACAATTCAGCCACTTTTTTCGCCTCTGTGCTCATTGCAGCCTTCCATAAATTCGTCATAGAGAACCAACCACTCACTCCCTTGCACCTGGCTTACTCATGGTCTTACCGCCAGGCTTGGACCAAGGCATAATGATACTCCATTTCTTTGAACCTCCTCAACCTTATCTATTCAGCCTTATTTACGTTCCTTTACACATTCAACTCTTAACCTAACTGAAAATCATATTCTAGATATATACCCTCTCTCAGGGCGTTAAAACGTGTTTCTGCAGTTGAACGGAGCGCTTGCTTTCAAGCCGCTGTACCACCGTCCTAGCTGTCCTATCTGGTCCTTTAGCTGTTCAATACAGATGTCTTTGTTCCTCAATCTGTGCTGTCATCTTATCCATGTCTCCTTGGTTGTTCAATACATATGTCTTCCCTCATCTGTGCTGTTAATCTTGTCATGTTTTCCGTAGTGTTCAATACAGATGTTTTTTCCTGCAGGCTGGATGCAAGGTTCACCTTTTCTCACTCACCTGTTTTTGTTATCTTGGCTAATGGCTATGTTCTTCCTTCAGCTGTTCAATACATATGTTTTTTCCTGCAGCTAGAGCCAGGACACCTTTCTTTCACTCATCTGTGCTGTTATCTTGTCCATGTCTTACTTCAGACTTTCTCATTACATATGGCTTGTTCATGCAGGACTAGATGCAAGGACCACCTCTTTTCTTTTTCCAAACTTAGCTTGTCTGCTTACGTTCTCATCAAGGAGCAAGCCTTGGAGTCTCTTATTGCTTAAAGCTTTCCTTGCTCATGCTCTCAGCACTTCATTCTTGTTATGGTGGGCAGCCTCCCACTTCTGCTGCTGATGCAACAAGTCGTCTGCATTCAATTTGGCAAAATTTTTTGGCGATGTTCTCACTATATTTTGTGTTGAGCTCATCATAACATCAATTTCTTCCCTCAGTTCAATAGCACCACGTTTATTATCTTCTTTGAGGTTTTCAATATGTCTGCATTTCACACTCAGGACTTACATAAGCATTCACGTTGATATTCTTTGCATCCCCAGTTTCAGTTTCAGAGCATTAAGCCTTTGCATGGGGCAAAATCTGAGGCGAACATTTGTTCATTCACTTCATTAAATTCTTTGGTCAACTGGCGTACAAAAAATTCCTGTGTGATCTTAACCCTCTTGGACCCAGAAACGTAGTTTCCATTGTAATTGGCTACATATACATGATATTAGTCGCATTAAATAACTATATTTCATAGATATGGACCTGGTTTTTTAGTGTATTCGTCGACTAACTAATTTGGTATATTCAGTTACTTTTTGAATGTTTGGCTCCACGACAGACAAATTTTTATAGCAAAAGGAAAGATCTGGGACGTGAAAGGGATTAAGATAACCTTACAGCTTAGAGATTTTATGCTGCATTTACTATTGTGCTATTCTCAAACTTGTTGATGCAGCCTTTCCAGCAGCTCTCGTCTTTCCTCAACAGCCTTCAGAACGCACCATTTCTCTTCATCATAACATCTGAGGCAGGGCATCTTTCTCCTTCTGACACCACTGCAAGCACTCCATCATCTCTTCAAGCTCTCTTCTCTTTTCAACAGTCAGAAAATCACAATCAGATTGCCATTTTCATCAGACCACACATTGGAATTTTTCAATCATTCTGAGTTTGGGTCCTTTAACGAAGCTTTTTCTTCGCCCATCTGTCTGTTAACAAATTTTTCTTTTTTGTCCATGTCTTCCAACAGCTGTTCAATACAGATGTCTTTTTCCTCATCTGTACGTTAATCTTGTCCACATGTATTCCTTTAGTGTTCAATAAAGATCTCTTTTTACCTCACTGTGCTGTATCTTGCCCATGTATTCCTTCAGCTGTTCATAACAGATGTCTTTTTGTCCTGCAGGCTGGATGCAAGGAGCACCTATTTCTTTGTTCAAAATTATGCTGTCTGCTTCCGTCTCTTCAAGGAGAGCTTTGAGTATCTTGTTGCTTGGAGCTTCATGATCATGCCTACAGTACTCATTCTTGTAATGGTGGGCAAGCCTCCGCAACTCTGCTGCTGATGCAACAAGAATTCCGCATTCAATATGTCAAAAACTGGGCGATCTTCTCTATATATTTGCTTTGTGTTCATCAAAACATCAATTACTTCCCTTAGTTCAATAGCACTACGTTTCTTATCTTCTAGGGAGTTCAATAAGCTCTGCATTTCACTCTCAGATTACATAAGGCATCACGTTGATATTCTTTGCTCCTCCAATTAAGTGTTCAAAGCATTTATTCGGCCTTGCCTGTTGGGCAAATCTAAGCGAACATTTCATTCACTTTATTATATCTTTGGTCAACTGGGTAAAAGATTCCGTGGATCTTTCCACAAAGTCACCACTTGCAACATACATGATTCTTTTGTACAAATAATACATTTCAGCTACTTTTTCTGCCTCTGTGCTCACTCTTCCCTTCCATTATTCGTGCTAGAGACCCAAAACACTCTCCTCCTTGCACCTTTTTCTTCTCTGTGTCTCTTCACGGAGAGCCTTGTTGAGTCTCTTGTTGCTTGGAGCCTTTCTTGCCATGCCTCAGCACTTCATTTTTGTGGTGGAGGGCAACCTCCAGCACTTGCTGCTGATGGTAATAATATGCAAAGTAAATTCCTCATTCAATTTGGCAAAACCATCTTTCGAACTCAGGACACTTCTTGGGTGAGTTTCTCATTACAGTCTCCTAATATGGGATGTTCCAATATATAATTGCCTTGGTGTCATCGACAACATCAATTCTTCCATCCGTCTAATAACACATTGTTTCTTCACCTGCTAGGGAGTTTAATAAGCTCGGTATTTCATCTCAGACTTACAGAAGGCATTCACGTTTGAGGTTTCTTTGCATCCTCATATCAGTTTCCAGAGCATTTATTTCCTTGGTCATTTCTTGGAGGTTGAGTGCATGTTGGGCAAACTCTTCATTAAAATTGTCATTTCACTTCATTAAGGGTTTTTTTCAGCTGGGTACAATTATTTTATTGAGTCAGTTTTAAGGTGTTGCACCCAGTTGCAGTTTTTCTGTTGCAGTCTGCTTTGTTCTATATTCTTACACTGTGATGCAAAGCTTTCCAGCAGCTCTTATCTGTGGTACATGGACCATGTTGAGGAAAACTCAAAAGACTTCACACAACGCACACTTTCTTTCAATCATGCGTATGAAGCAGACCATCTTCCCCGTGCTGCACCACTGCAAGCATTCCATCCTTCTATTCAAGATCTCTTCTCTTTTCAACAACCAGAAATTCATAATCAGATTCCATTTTCATCCGCCACATCATGAATTCCCCTCCATCATTTTGAGTTGGGTCTCGAACGAAGCTTTTTCTTCACTCATCTGTGCTGTTATCTTGTCCATGTCTTCCCTTCAGCTGTTCAATACAGTTTGTTTTTTTTTTCTGCCTGCGGGAGATATGCAAGGCCCGACCTTTTCTTCAATCATCTGTGCTGTTATATTGCCCCATGTCTTCCTTAGCTGTTCAATACAGATGTCTTTTTCCTGTAGGCTGGATGCAAGGATCACCTTTTTTCTTCACTCATCTGTGCTGTTATCTTGTCCATGTCTTCCTTCAGCTGCTCAATACAGATGTCTTTTTCCTGTGGCTGGATGCAAGGATCACCTTTTTTAAACTCATGTGTCTGTTATCTTTAATGTCTTCCTTTAGGTCTAAAACGTATTTTGTTTTTCCTCCAGAATGGTTGCAAGTTCAAATTTATCTTTCATTAATGTAGCAAGTGGTCTCATTGGTTCTCGTATTCTTGTACAATCTTGTCAATAAAGGTTTTCTCTTCCTTAACTTTTTCAGTAAAACACTTGTTTTCCTTTCCTGTGTAGTTTCTGTTAATGAATGAAATAATTCTTTATTTATCTTGCATAATTTTGACCCTTACACTAAGTGGGACAGCACACAACAAAACAAGATTTCAGTTTTTTGTTTCATTGGTAGTAACACTACCAGGGCAACTTTTGTCCCCCCTCGTCCCTCTAAGGTGCCTCACAGCACACTCGGAAAACACACACCCGGGACCCTTGTGGGTGTGTTTGTTTTATAGCATTTTAATACCTGCAAAGAAGCCCAAAGTCTTTATGGCAGGTGGCATTGAGACATTATAAATTGCAGCTAAATGCTGTAGCATTTGGGAAAATAAAGCATAGATGAGCCTTTATAATGTGCCCGTTAGCATTTATCTGGTGTCAGGACGACTCTGTTCAGCTGCCAAGGAGCTGCAAGGTATTTCTGGGACTTTTGCACTTTCTAATTTATTGTTCGGGGTTCGAGGACTGAAAATCATATGTATGAAATTTTGATGGTTTGAGAGTGCTTCATTAGATTATTTGAATGGTTTTAATACTTTGATTCAGAGTCAAGGTGAGGGTTTGAGTATGGACGGTTTTGAGGAGAGCTTGGAGGGTCCTTGCAAAGGACGGACGTGCTGTCCTAAAAGGGGGACTACACAAGAATACTCTGCACGGTACATACTTTGGACCCAGTAAATGTTGTCTAAGGAAGAAAGTGTTTCCCTCCCCCACTCCTACGTATACTAGTGATCCCGTAAAACTTGACAATGGAAGTGTTTCCCTCCCGCCACTCCTACACTAGGAGCCGTAAGAACTTGACAATGGTTTCCCAGACCCAGGAATCTCTCTAGTGATTGGCGGAGAGCTAACATTTGGCCGTGGCTATGTTCGGTGAAACCCAGTTGACGTGTGTGACTCTAGAGCGGTTGTCAGTAAAGAAATTCTGGTGAAAATGAGTGTATACGACCTGAGAAAAGATTGTCTCGGCTTGGGGGAGCTGCTTCGGCTATGAGGCAGAGGAAGTGCGTTTCCTTTGTGAAGGAAATTAAACAAGCAGAAAGGACTGAGAAGGGCCCGAGCGAGAGAAGAAAAAGTGAAGAAAGGTGAAACTTTACTGAGAATGAAGGAGAAGGAGCGGGAAAACTGAACAAATAAAATTTTTTCTCGCCCAGGGCAATGCAATAAATGGGTCTTCTGAGGAAGCAAAGTGCAGATCGAGTGCGAGTGTAGTGAAGATGAAACTACCTAAATATGAAGAAAGTAGTGAGACATAGACGCCTTTCTCGAAAAACTTGAGAGGCATGCACAGAACTTCCCGCAGTGGCCGAAAGAAACATGGACCTCAACCGGGGTAATTACTTGGGCAGGAAAAGGCGCTCGGGGCATACGAGTGCTTACCCCTTGATGATTCCAGTGACTATGACTTGGTGAAGAAGAATATTTTGCGACGCTATATGCTGACCGATGAAGGGTACAGGTTAAAGTTTCGTGATGACTGCCAGAGGCGGGAGAAACAGTGAATCAGTTTACTGCTCGTTTGAAGAGATATTTTCAGAGATGGGTAGAAATGTCAGGAATTGCCAAATAGTGCGGTATGTAATGTTAGGAAAGGCTCCCGTAGGATTTTTTGTGCTAAAATTGATTTTTTTGCAGTTCTGGCTTCTATAGGTATCAGATTAACAGAAAAAAGATGGGGTCCCAATTTTCAGACCCCTTACCCCCCTTTTGGGGTCACTTCCCTTTTGGGGCCCCCCGGCACTGACCATGCACCTATCTCCGCCAATAATTGACGATTTTCATAATTTGAGCATCCTTTTGTAGGTTTTCAGGTATGCCGAGTCGATTTATAGCACTAAAAAAGCAACCGGAAGTGTCCTTATAGCACTTCCGGTCAGATTAGCACTTCCAGTTTAGAGTATAGGGTCTAACTCCATTTTTTTCTTTTTTCAGGCATGTTGAAGAAGCAGTTTTGAGCTCAGTCAGATATACCCTGTGAACTGAGATCGTGGTAGTATCGCCAATATGTCGGACGAGGACGGAGTTTGCGTGATCTGTAAAGAAGTGCCACATCAAAGAAGCGATTGGTGAACAATCCGGGTCATGACAGATGAAATTTTACAACACTGTCAAAGAGAGGGGTCTCTTGGTGATACTGAAAGTGACATTCATAGACTACTAAATTACTTGTCGGGTTTTAAATGAAGGAGAACTCAAGTACTTTCGGTATCATAGTGAATGTCGGAAACCTATCGTCAACAAGAACAAGTTTGGGAACGTCTTGGGAAGAAATCCCGAACCGATTCACCTGTCTGCGCTCCCACGAGGACCGGGGCGACCTTCAATTTGCTGTGGATCTGTTCGGGCCAAAGCGGTCAAAGACTATTCCAAAGAAAAAGTGTGTCTATTTTCCAACTGTGACTTCTGTCCCATGAATGACTCAGAGCCACTGCCCGTGTTCTTACTGACTCAATGGGTAAAACACTCCTACAGATCAAGCAGAAAACCCCAGATGACCAGTTGGAGTTTCAGTAGCGGACCTTGAAGAATCCGGCGACGCATCAGCTCTTGAAAGCACTATCATCGGACATGTTTGCGCTCTGCAACAGCGAATATCAACGAGGACAGATCACGTAATGTGCCACTCATTGCCTCAGTATGTGGTGCACAATTGGCCCTTTCGCTATTCAAAACACCTTGAGTGACGAGGATGTTTACACTGAGCATGGCTGAGGTAAATGATCCCTTTACTTGTCAATTTTGAAAAGATACCCGTGTGGATGTAAATGAGAGTAAGAACTATCGGAAATCCTCAAAAGACTCATCAGCGAGCGCCTTCCAGAAGTGAAGTTTGTCACATCACTAAGACGGAATGAGCCTGACCGTCTTGTGCTCTCCACTGCAGTCACGATGGCCATGGATTACAGGTCCTAAATGATGAATGATGAGAGTTTAGTTGGCCCTGAAGAATGTCGCCAACCTTCTGCGAGAAAGATGCTGCAACAACGCAGTTGGTCTTTTTACAGGCACTTCAGAAATTTTTTAAAAATCCGTCTTTACTTCAGTTCTTCATGAGTCACCTCCTTTTTGGTAGCCATGTTGTCAAAGTGCCCGGGGAATACGAGACCAGGAGGTGGACAAACTGTCGACGTTTCATGCCAGTTCCTTGTCCAAAATACTCGACTGATCGCCAGGTGAAACATCAGACAAAGAAAGACGGTGCTGGCTGCAAAGTAGGATGAAAAGGGAAATGGTGTAGCTGCTTGAAGAATGGCCTGCCCTGTATTTCCTCTCTGTAAATTTGCTATGGCAGTGATTGCGCAAACGCTATTCGGGAGGACATTTCAAATATGGACATTGATGAATAACTGATTGATTTACGTCCGATTTTGACAGTATCGCAAAATCGGACGTATCGCTATACTAACGCGCTTTGGGGATGGTTTGGGCGCAGGGGTGGTAACTCCGCCAGTGGAACTCCACTGTCTGTCTTAAGCCAGAATAAAGGAGGAAAGACAACCCTGTTAACATTATTTAAGTATGCCTAGCATAAAACGTGGCATGGAAAGTAGCTTAAGCGGCTTTCGTAATAAACGGGTGAGAAAACAACGAAAAATAGAGGTTTTCGGTTATACCAAATCTGGACGTGATAGAAAAATTTAGATATCAGACCTGACATCAGCATCAGCAGTTTAGTAGGAATCAGTAGTTCACGTGTCTGTAACAAAGAAATGTTGAAATTTGTTGCTTAGTGTTACCAGAGACCAATCCTGGGGGTTGCCAAAAGAGGAATGTCCCCAGAAAGGGGTGAGGGGTCTGAAAATTGGGACCCCATCTTTTTCTATTAATCTGTACCTATAGAAGCCAGAACTGCAAAAAAATCAATTTTAGCACAAAATCATACGGGAATACATGGCATACCACACTAAAAACATCGACGGAGCTTGTGACCTAGTGTTGAGAGAACAATTCCTCTGCATGGCACACAGCGAGCTACTTTTTTCATCAGGAAAGATCACCGACGTCTCAGAGTGAAATGGTGATGCTGGCAGAACAGTGCTTTTTCTGCTCATGGCGGACCATTGTGGAGGCCAGGCAAGGCAGGCATCAACTCAAGGTGGATACGAGCCTCACTCCCCAAGGACTCCTCCTCGAAGACCTCAGTTCTGGCAGGAAAGACGGTGCTTTCTGTGTGGACGTGTAGGTCACTTTGCCAGGGATTGTCATGCCCCACAAGAATGCCTCTACCGGTTCGAGGGGCGAGTCTAATGAGGAAAAGACTGGCACCTATGGTGAGCAGCCAGCCGAAGTCTTGCCTCAGTCTGGCGAGAAAATTTACCACTTATCCTTGGTTTAAAGTTTTATCAGTCCAAATCTGGAAATAACAGGGGGCGTCGTTGAAGGTCAGCGAGTTTGTTTTACGTGACAACAGGTTGCACTGGAGTTGTCATGTAAGAATTTTTTACGACCTGACTAGTTAACGGGTATGAAGAAGCAGTGTTTGCTGTTAGAGTGTCCCACACTCGAGTGTCTGGTGGCGAGGAATGCAGTGAAAACTCATACTACTCGGGCATGGTTGGAGGCGAATTGTATGACTGATGCCATCTGTGACCTGAAACATAGGGAATGTTTCAGAAGCTCTGCCAAACCTGAACACCAGCCTTCTGAAGACGAGAGAAGTCACAAAGCCAGCGCAAACGAACGGAAAGAGACACGAGAGAAGATCGACGAACCCCTTTACGGCCAAAGGAGTTTACTGAGGATGTGTTGGGAGCAGTTAAAAGACATTTGAGTGCCCATAAGACCTTTCTATGGCGCTAAAGGTGGTCACGGTTGACGAGAATTCCTGAAGGAGGTGCCCGTCATAAAGAAGAAGCAAGAGGAGTTTTGAAAGTCTGCACGGGTTTATGTCAAGACGCCAGCGACGAGGGTCTAGGAGCGATCCTGATTAAGAGGGAGGACCATGGTATAGAGCCGGTTTAGTTATTATATTTTAGTTATTGCAATTGCAATGTTTGGTTACATAGAGGTTCCACAGGCCAATACCGGGGTTTGCTATATCTGAACTATTATTTGGAAAACACTGTCAAGGTACATTTACCTCTTTAGAGATGTATGGAGAGGAAAAGGGGGAGAAGGACAAGTTTTTAATACTTTTTCCAGTATGGGGGATACTTAAGGATAAATTTGGGGAAGCTTGTAAGATCGTTCATGACAACATACGTGAAGCAGGGGAAGTTATAGACACCGCTATGAAGTGAAGGGCTAGACCACGTTTTTAATGAATATAGGAGATGAATGTTAACTATTTTGCCAATAGGCAATAAGCTATTACTCAGCTGGAAAGGTCGTTTTGAAATGATAGAGGGTAGGGAAATAAAGATGGAAAAGGGGGAAAATAGAGGGACATAATGGATGGGGATTGTTTATCAGTTCTTCTTTTACTATAAAGAGTATTAATTTAAATTTAAATGAAGTGAAATGTTTTTGTCCGACTTTCTTGAGTAGTCGTTAAAGTTGTTTCCCTCTATAGTGTTGTGGGAGTTTAGCGGGCGGGTGGGGGGGGGAGTTATCAGGACGACTCTGTTAAGCTGCCAAGGTGCTGCAAGGTATTTCGGTTTATGCACTGACTATATTTACTGTTTGGGGTTTCGAGGACTGGAAATTTATATTATGATTGGATGGGGTTTAAAAGTGCTTCATTTGATTGTTTGAATATTTGGATGGGATGGGGAAGCTTGGAGGGTCCTTGCACGGACTGGACGTGCTGTCTTAGAGGGAGACTACACAAGGATAATAGGGATTTGTACATACTTTTTCACATTTTGTAACTGTTTTCTAAGGAGAAAGTGTTTCCCTCCGCCACTCCTACACTAGTGAGCCCGTAAAACTTGACAATCGGCCTTCCCATTCATGCTCCATTGCCTAGCCAGTTGTATATAAAATACATAATGGATCGATGTGTTGCCCCCGTGCCATCCACTACATCTACTTCCCGCCCCCTAGCCTGGTAGACAGGAAACCCGGCTGGCTGTACACCAAATATAGTGTTACTTTACAGCACGCAAACTCATCACGGGTCACCTCCTGGCATTAGATTGCTAAATAGTTTGGTTCCTAGTAAGTACAACATATAACTTCCTATAGGTGAAAAATCCCCCAGGGTTTAATGATTTTTGAAAAAAACTTGTGTTTGCAACTGTCCTTACCCAGCACCCAGTCTAAGCCGAGGGTCTCCCGCTGTTAGGGTTTGTCATAATACTTTGGCTAACACACACAGACAATGTATACCCGCTGTTATGATTAGATTGGCACCTCCAATGTGATGCCATAAATACATTGGCTTGGCCTGAGATTTAATTGATGGATTGCCACACACCTTCCCTTTCCCTGGCCGGACCAACGCCTAGGATAGTGCCATTTCCAGGGGTTGGGAAACCTGGCAAATATTCATAGCTCTTCATGGTTTTCTGGAATGCCTCATGCAAAGGACAAATAGCATTGCAAAATGCACATTGGATGGCCTGCCACTGTACTGATCATAATCACAGGGAAGCGTTAGGCAAGGATTTGTCAAAAGAAGGTGGTAAGCATAAGGTCTTAAGGAAAATGTTTTACATGGATGTACAGTTTGGCAAATATTTCGGACTGTTGTTGTGTAGCGAAGATACACACACGTTGCCCTGATGCCATACCTGTATTGCTTCTCTGATCTAGTGCAGGATTAACCCCCTGAGGCCTAGAACGTAATTTCCATTGTAATTTTGGGGACTATTAGACAATTTTAAGAATATAAAGTAAATTCTATGGATATGACCTATTATTATCCTTGTCCACTAACTAATTTGGTATATTAAGCTACTTTTTGTATTTATATTATCTATTTGTCTAACAACAGAGGATTTTTTAAAAGCAAAAGAAAATTCTGGGCGTAAAGAGGGGAGAGAGGTAGGGGGGGGGGGCAAATAAGCCGTCAATGGGGACTTCTTCAGGAAACACTCATGTTGTGCCAACACAAACCCCCTCAAAAAAAAAAAAAAAAAAAAAACATGAATCAAAGGTGTACAACAAAACTAGAAAAATAAATCTGAACAAAATTGAACATCATTAATATAGTTACCCCCATCAAAAAATGAGCTAACTTTGAAAAAAAACCCGATATGGCCAGCCTGGATCCATGCTTTCAATGTTTTATAGGGTTACCATGCATCTGCTTAACTTGGTCTAAACAAAGTCTTTTTACTGAAAGTGTATAGTGTTGACATGGTATATTAGACATTTGCAACTTTAAGCGAGACAAATCCATCTCTTTTTTTTTCTTTTTTTTTGGGGGGGGGGTCATGTAGCAAAAAATTGACTAATTTGAGACTTGGGAGAGGTATATAATATATTTTATTTTTTGGGGGGGTCACAAGGCAGAAAATTTGAATATTTTGAGCCTTGAGAGGAAGACAACAATATCTTTTTATGCTTTTTGGTCATATGGCAGAAAATGAGAATAACTTGAGACTTATTATGTCTTTAATTCAAGATATCATACACCACAACGTTCGTCCTTTTGACCCAGAAGAGCCTCGTTCTTATCATATACAAAAACCAGGAAACTGCCATCTTCTGCAACGTAACCCACACCCTTTTAACGTGACTTAAAAACGTTTTTAAAT
>JACEEZ010021621.1:0-35000 GCA_016584305.1 Chionoecetes opilio
GGTTTTTTCTCCCCGGGAAACACAAAGCCCATACATTTTTTAGAAGGCTGGCCTCTAAAAAATTATGATGTTTTAATATTATTATTATTGTTTTTAATGTCTCTTATTCTTTTATGTATTTCGTAATTTTCAATATTTTTATTTTATCTTAAATTTTGTTTTTTAGTTTTACTTTACATGCATCTTTTGTAAGCAGGCGTCAATAACCCCGCAGTTGCGGCGCCTTAAAACTTTAATCAATCAATCAATTTGTCGGTCACATATGCTATACTATGTATATTCCATGGGGAGAGTCCCATAATCAGATGGACCATAGACCACTGTATACCTGGACTGTTCACGCGACAATGTTTTGAATTGCGGGGCTGCATAGGGGCCTGCGGGGCGCCCGACAGAGAGATATAGTGGTCTATGGACTATCATATAGACTGGTTTATCAGTATATATGATATACTGTAATCTTTGTAAATGTTTGTTCTATAATATTATCAAATAAAAAACAGTAAAACACGGTAAAGAAATGCCATTACGCGACTATGAAAAAATATGCATGAACCTATTAATATTCACTTAACTCTTCGCCATTTAAAACTTTGCGAGTCAACTTTTATCATGAAGGGTATTATTAGAAGCGCAATTTTATTAGCTTTCCATTGCTATATTTCGTTATCTGATAAATTAATTAAAACCGTGCATAAATTAGCGTTTAATAAATAAATAAAATCATCAATCGGGTAATTTTCCCGATTCAATCATTCAATCATTGGGGGCATACGCCGGGGGGCGCGTCGCCTCGCCCACCCTACGACGCCACTCCCGGGGGTCACCACACGCGAGTTCCCATGCAGGCTCCTTTCCCATACCAAGCAGCTCTCGACAAGGTTTTCCCGATTGATGAGGTTATTTATTTACTTATATATTTCGTTTTCTGATAAATGAATTAGTACCATGTATAAATTAGCGTTGACTAAATAAATAACCTCATCAATTGGGAAAATGACCCGATTGATGATTTTATTTAGTTAGTTAACGCTAATTTATGCATGGTTCTAATTCATTTATCAGATAACGAAATATAGCAATGGAAAGCTAATAAAAGTGCGCTTCTATTGATACCCTTCATGATAAAAGTTGACACGCAAAGTTTTAAATGGCGAAGAGTTGAAGTGAATATTAAGTTCATGCATATTTCTTCAGAGTCTCGTAATGGCATTCCTTTAGCCTGTTTTACTGTTTTTTATTTGATACTATTATAGAACAAACATTTATGAAGATTACAGTATATCATATATACTGATAAACCAGTCTATATGATCCGTATATATATATATATGAATCCGAGCGGCCCTCCGACTTCAGCCCCTTGTGCGACAGGCCGATATTCCGTGCGCAGTCCGGGTATACAGTGGTCTATGGATGGACATAATAGGGATGAACATAAGAAGAAAGTATAGTGCAGAAAAGACGGCGGGAAGTGAGGAGGCATGCAGTAAGCAATTTCAAATGAGCAGTGAGAATCAAAATACTTGTAAAAGATAGCAAGAGAAGAAACATTGCGGCGGTGATTTAGAGATTGAAGATAGTCAGTCAGTTTAGAGGGGACAAGATGAGATGGAAATTTTTATGTCACAAACATTTATTTATTTAGAGTCTTACCTTCGTAAAACACATTTATATCTCATCCCGACAAAATACCCCAGGTAATACCAACTAAGATACTTATCGGGGCATAGGAGGGTGAATTGGGGTGAAGGCCTATCAATACTGGAATGTCTTGTTTTTCGAAGTGGCCAGGCCGTGATCAGGACGGGGTGGTGAAGGGCGGAGGTGGTGTGTTGGTGTTATCTAGGCGTCGAGGGGGTTTTCACACCCAGTTAAACCACATCGCTCACGCTCACGCTCAGACTACTCACCGGTGTGTATTAGTCTGTGTGTTTGCATGTTACTAGAGTCACTGAATGCCTTTCCACACTCAGGACACACGTAAGACTACTCACCGGTGTGTATTAGTCTGTGTGTTTGCATGTGATCAGACTGTTTGAATCTTTTCCCACACTCAGGACAGGGAGAGCGTTTCTCTTATTCATTCTCCGCGCTTTCTCTCCTTTCCATCTTTTCATGCTTCACTTTTCTTTCTCCTTCATCTCTCCCACCCACGCGCCGCTCACCCGAAGCTGCACCCGTTGCTGCAGTCACGGCTGGAGGGTCATTATGAGGCGTGGGTGCACTGCTGGGGTTGCCTGCCGCCTCCGGTGTTTTGCCGAGATCTCTGACGGCGGCCTTGTTGTGGGCACCGTCCCGCGGGTCACTGTGGCCTTGTGGACCTCACATTTCTCTGACCCGCACCGGAGCCTCAAGGGAACCTGTAAAACAGACGACACCTGAAGGAAGAAAACACAATCTCTCTCTCTCCCCGCTGTGGGGAGTCACCTTGTGGTGGCGGGGCTTGAAGCGTGGTCGACGGGGCCACCTACTTTGACGGCCTGCCTGCCATTGTTGGGTTCGGTTGCCGTCGGCCGCGTGGACCAAGCGCTCCCCCTTCGTCACTGGGAGGTGGAGCCTGCTAGTGATGTCGCCTTTATACTTCCTCCCCCTTTCTCCCCTTTCATAAGGCGATTCTAGGCCCGGTGAGACCCTCCCTTCTCTTCCGTCTCACGCTTCTTCTTTTTAAACTTCACACTCCGCTCCCCACGTGTTTGCCGTGCGTGGCGTCCCGTATATTCCCCGCGCGCCCCTCTATCTGGGAGTTAAATCCACCGCGGGGCGGGTTATAGTTCCCTTCGGTGGGCAACACGCTCCTTTGGTAGGGGGGGTTGGGGTAAGACGGAGGTCCAGTGTGGCCCCGCTGGATCAATCGGCTGGTCATGCGTTGGCTAGGGCCACGCGGAGGTTGCCTGGTGGGCACCGAATCGGTCCCCGGCTGCCACCAGACACTAGGCACCCGAAGCGTATACTTCCCCGCTACCCTGGAGCTGTTGGTGAGGTCCTTCCCCAACAGACAGCTTCCCCTCGTAGTGCTCCGTGGTGGTGGGGGCGTGGGGAAGTGAAGTAATTTCGTTTATGAATACGCTTATTGGTTACCCCGTCCTGTCTCTCTCCCTGACGTTTGCTTGTCCTCGACATCTCCCACTGGATCCTCTCTCATTGCCACCCTGGCGCCTTTCCAGGCCCGAAGTGGCACGAAGCGGGCAGTCGCCCCCTCCTCCACAGCTCCCCGGTCTGGCGGTCCCCGCTCTAAGGGACGCAGACAGGGATTGAGAGACGGCCCTAGGGGCACTTCTACGTTGGACACCTTGCTTCTGTCCAACGTGTCCCAGGCCTTGTCCTACAGAGCAAACATGATATTTTTCATGGCATATGGTGTGGTTCGCCGCATCCGTATGGTCTATGAGGGCAATGACCACACGAATAGGTGCTACATCACTTTTGCTACGGCAGACGGCGCAACATCTGCCCTTGGGGAAAGCCACAACACTGGAAATTGGTGAAAAACATTACAAAGCCGAACTTCTTCGCTCTGGTAATGTTGCAGAAGGCCCTGATGACTATGGGCCTATTCAAGAATTTTTCTCCACCCGTTGTATGGGTTTTTTGGTATACAAAATCAAAATAACTACGCAACGCGTCGAGCTCAGGGGTGGAGGTTTTGAGTCAGCTGTTTTGGCGACAACTTGCACATCCCCCCTTCACCCGCTCTCCACTTATTTCCATCGTATTTCTTCCCAGACCATTACAGGAGAGTTTTCAACACAACCGAGAGTGACAGCCTACACTGTGAATGCACACGTGTCATCATTAAGGTAAATCAGTCCAGGAGGCCTTATATAGGTGTGTTAACTTGTGAGGAAGCCGGGCGGGGCGGGAGAATGGAAGGGGGCCATTGTGTGGAGCAGTGGCGGCGGGCCGTTCAAAAGTACTCGCAAGCATCACTCAGGCCAATTTTTTCTGCACCAACGCCTCAGACAAGTGGCGAACACTAACTTAGCTATTATTTTAATGTCAGAAATGATAAATTTCACTAGTAAAATGTATTAGATATGTTAAAACAGTCAAAATACTGATGCCGCTTTGGGGTCGCTTGTGTTGGTACGCCTGTCAAATATCCACCAGTCGGGGCAGTTCTTGTAGATGAGACCAGTGAGGTACGACGGGGGAAAATCTCCACCGGGCCCGGGATTTGACGAGCATTCTTTTAATATAGCCCTATATTCCTAACACCTTCCAGGACACTACAACACTACACCAACGATCCGCCAAAGCCCTTGTTGGTCGTGGCCTATTACAAGGAAAGTGGAGCAACTTTTTCAATGCGGCGCGATTTTTTGGAGAAAAAAAAATGAAAAATCCAGAAGGCCACCTGAAAAGTATGGCAGAGGAGTTTTGATCCGAGCCAAGGACCTTACTCAGGCTCGGATGATCCTTCACATGCCCATCACCTCTGACAGCATTTTTGAATCCATCAAACCTCACCAAAGTTTAATTACAGCAAAAGGGGTAGTCTACAACTACGACCTATTGAATTCTCGGAGGAAGAAATAATAAACATGTGCCGAATAGAGTTCAGAAGGTCTCACAGGTCAGAGGGAGCAAAAACATGATCGTTTCACATTCTACGGATCAAAATTTCCCTGATTACATCAAAAAATCGGTCCCCAATCTCGAAGGATAAAAAACCTTAACGACCGCCCTATGCAGTGCTATGCGTGCTACAGGTTTTGGACACGGCAAGAAATTATGTAAATCCCCTCCTCGCTGTGGTCGTTGCTCGGCGTTGGATTCCCATGACACAGCTGTTTGTAAGTAAACCCCCTGTGGAAATTATCCAAAAAACCCGCTCTCTAATTAGGGAAAAAGGTTTTAAATTTTAAATGGGGGAATTTGGCGCCCCAGACGTAGGGGGGAGACAAACCCACCTTGTATATATTATATAGTTTTGGGGGTATAAAATTAAAGAGATTAGATATATAATTACATTTGGTGGTATTCACCTATAAACCAAAATTAAATAAAAGGGATTAAAATAATAAAAGAATTGTGGGGAAATTTCCCACGTTGGAGTAAAATTATTGGAACGTGCTCCATGTAAGCTCCAGCGTTGGAAAAGGTTTTTTAGTCAAGAATTAGTCAGCGTTATCACCACATATGAATTTATCAGTCTTTGATTGTACATAAGGTGAGTCAACTCATTTTAATATGAGAAAGCGAACCGATAATCGGTTAAGACGAGGACGAGGTGTAAAACATTTTTAAAATATCGCGACCAGCTGTGAAAAGTACGTCACCCTACCCTCAGCGCCGCCTTTCGTTCCCAAAAGCCCCGCCCGCCATTCTGTGTACCACCACTCCCAAACCCCTCAGATAATGAAAAGCCTTCAAATCTAAACCCCCATCTGCCACTGCTGATATACCTTAGTTCGTCTAAATAGGTGCAGCTTAGGTAGTTTTGGGAATAGCAAGGGGGTTCACGTTAATTAATATTTAATTTAACAGTTTGTTTCGTCCTTAGTCGAGGGGCGAAAATTTTTCAACATTTTTGGTCCCCGTGTGAGGATTATGTTTGGGAATGACCGTTGTGGCACAGCTTATCCTCAGCGAATGGCGGGGGAACGAAATGTGGAACTCGGGCTCTTCGGACTCGGGGGACGTGTGATTTATTTGACACAGACGCACGTGTAAATGATGTACTTTATGGCCTATGTCCAATAAAAGTATTTTGGGCCTCAATGCCTCAAGCCTTTTTCGGGGGGGAATGATATTAGCCACCAGTTTCCCGCGGCAATAGGTAAATAAGTACTTGGCAGCCGTCCCCGCCCGCCGTACCCTCGCCGAGCCAAGACAGCCACGACCAGGCCGCTTTTAAACCCCCTTAACAAGTAAGGGTATGTTTATACACCAAAGCCCTGGTGAAGGTATGGTCTTTTTGACGACCCTTAAAAAAACGATAAAAAACTACATCAGCGTGTGGGGAAGTTTAGCGTACCGGCCCATATATACTTGACCCCCCAAATATGACTGGGGGGGGTGGGGGGGGTCCGTATTTAAAAAATGTGGCGCGAACTGCATCGTAGGCTAGTTTGGGTGTCGCGCGCGAGATTTCCCGGCGAATTTTCCGCCCGTATACGCTATGGGTTAGAGCGTAATATCGGAAATTTCTCGTATATCTCGCTGCGCTCGCATATGCCTCGCAAATCCGTTTTGCCATATTGTACTACCACACACCAATTTGTAAGCCGCCTGGGTTAAACCCCGCGGTTTTGGGGTATCCCTTAAAAAAACTCCGCTTTTAAAAGGGCCACCCGCAGCCCCCAAGAAAACCTCTTAAGAGTCCACCCGCACCCCAGGGGGTTAAACTACCATCCGCCAAAAATTTTTTTTTGTAAAGTTATAATTTTAAATAAAGGGGGGAGGGTTTGGGCAGGGCTCTGGCCCTTGCCGGGCCGAGTCAACCGGCACATCCCCCCTTAGAAAAAATTAAATTAGGGAACCCAACTCAAAAACTTTTTACCCAAATTTTTTTTTTTTTTTCATTTCATCTAATAAATTTAAAAATCATGGCGGAAGGGACAAAAGCTTAGGGGCAAAATTAGGATGGCTTACACGAATTTTAAAAAAAAGTGTGAATAGCAGCGGGACATCCCTTTGCTAAAAAATATTTAAAGTCGGGCTGCTAATGCTAAAAACTAAAGGGGAAAATTTATGAAGGGGCACTTACAATTATCGGGCTGAGGGGAAGAATTAATTAATTAGGGAACAAGTATGACAAAATGCACCAAATACGGGAAAACAGTATTCCTATGAGAACTTGTGCGTGATAAAAAAACCTACACCAAAGCCTCTTTCCCCCCAATTTAAAATTACCAGTTTTTGTCATTCCCCATTTTGAGGGTGAAATTTGGTATTCTTCGGAAAATTCAAATTGTTTGATGATAGGAGATTTAACAGAGGTGCATAAATTAACCTATTTTTAGGCAGTTGAGAGGTTCTGCTATCTGCTGGAAAAAGGAAATTTAAACAGTAAAAAACCCAAATTTAATGTGGCACTAAAGTTTCTTAGAGTAATTATGGAATAAAAATCAGATAACAAAGATTTTTTCTGCAAGTTCATGGTCACTGACCCCTTCTCAAAATACAGAAAATTGGAAGAGTTCAGAATAACTTTAATTGCCACTAAGAGCCATTAAAAGCTCAAAACCCCCTTGACAGATTTCAGCGGAGGGGTGTATCAATAGGGAGAAAACTCCAACCGGATGCAGACCGCTTAAAATAAAGGGTCCGTATAATTTTTCACGGTCAAGAAAATAAGGAGGGATTATTACAAGAGTGCAAACATTTTACAAGGTTTTGGGGCAGGAACCCCCCCACAGGGAGATTGAATAGCTAGCCAAAAGGGTAACACGATTCCCACCTTTAGAGTTTAAAGACCCCTCTTTGGGGGTAGTTATCCGCTCCTTTTAAAGTTACGAGGGAAAAAAACCCGGTAATAAGTTTCAAAGCTAGCCCCCGGTAATCCATCACCAGCCTTGATCTCACTAAAAGAACGGGTCCCCTTTCCTAAATATGGGTTTTTTAAAGTGCAGTCAGAAAAAATGTGCTTTCTGCGAGGAAGAACATCCCCCTCCCTTGAAAATATTCCCCAGATTATTCCACTAGGCTCAAAGGTTTTTAATGGACCTGGGAAAACTGCTAACCTCCCTTATGGTAAACATGCAATACAAGCCGTCCTCTTAGTCTGGGTATTGTAAGAATGTAAAAAATCCTTTTCATCACAAGCCTTATGTCCTAATGGTGTGTGAAAAAAGACCCTACGGTTGTTAAAATGGCAGAAACTAGTATGAGAAATTTTCATCCGCTGCCCCCTACGGCAGAATTGAAGGGAGCCATAATTAATTCAACATTGGGAAAACAATGTTTGACAGTGGTGCACAAAGTATTTTATTTTAGAGAGATAGTTGATCTATTACAATACCTATAATTAGAAAAGGGGAACTTGCCATTTGGGCTTTCTGGCCAAAAAAGAAATTCAAGTTTTTTACATTGTTCGACCCCTAGTCCAATTGGAAAAAATTTTAAAATGCAGGGGGACTGCTGTAGTTTTTTAATCGGTAAAATTTTAAATGAAAAGGCTTTAAAAACTACAGTAAAACTTTGAAACAGAAAAGGTTTGATGTTTACAAAAACCTTTGAGGATGTTATGGGCCATACCCGTTAAAAATAGGGGCTGATTATTTTGGGCGATTTTTAAATAAGGTCATCAAAAGACATAACATTTCTTGTTCACCTTGCCGGGGCTATGTTTAATGGGACCTATCCCAAAAACCCTCACCCGCCAAAACAAGAGGAAAAAGCATTCCTGTCACCAACCCTCTTGGTTTTCTAGAATAGGGAATCCATTAGTACCCACTCAAATAATGAGTTATTTGGAAGAAGGGGGTATCCCTGTGCACAAATTAGGGATCTAGAAAAATATCGGTATCATACCTGAAAAAGTTACCTAAAAAGGATCAAAATACTCTAGATCATATGATCACACTGTCAATTTTTTAAGGGAAAAATGATGTAGGCTACCCTTTGGGAAATAAATCCCCTGTTGTTCTCTCCAATTATTTTCATAGTTAAGAGCCCCCTAAAAGTTCAAAAAGAAAAATGAAGAAAAAACTGTCTAAATTTGGAGTGCTATGATAAGCTTCAAGATCAATTAAAGGATACTTTTCGAAAAATGAAGGAGCATTTAAAAATAATATAGGAATTATTTTTCCCCACCATGCAGTGGCCAAAATTCATCAACCACCCCCATTAGAATAGTTTTTAATTGTAGTTTTAAAAAAATAAAAAAAGAAGCTAGTTTTAAAAGACTCCTTAACAGGACCGAATCTCCGTCTAAACTAGGAGAGTCCTAGTAAAATTCAGAAAGATAAATTCGCCTATGGGCTGACATCTGTAAGGCTTTCCTAAGATTGGGCTAAGGGAAGAAGATAGAAATTTCACAAAATTCCTATGGCCTGAAATAACTCAGGAGATAGCCCCCCAGCCACAATAGGTTTTAAGTCAGTTTGTTTTTGGGTTTTTGCTCAAACTCCCTTTTTATTAAATAAAACATTTCAGTACCAATTTTTTAAGGGTTCGATAGACCAGAATTGGGGAAGAACTTCTATATGGACATTTGCAGGGGCAATAATTCTGGGAAAATAATACAATTTTAAAAAACCTGGCAATAAAGGGGAAAGGGCAGGAAGGGCCCGCCTCCCCCTTTCAGAGTTGGAATACTAAAATTCCCAAAATTAGAAGGAATAATCAGGAAGGTTTTCCTTTTAAATTATACGCCACCAAGATCCCAAACAGTTTTGGATTATGGTGGAATGTAAAAAAATATGAACTAAAATTTTTAAAAAGTCCAGATTTTTCGATGTGGTCCTAACAAAAAGAAACTCTTTAGTCGGTCACCAAATTTGACCCCGGGCATAGTGACCCAATAATTTTTAAGGGGGTAAATGTTAAAACAAAAGGCCTGGGGGAACCCTCGATTTGGGGAAACCCCCCTAGATGGGAAATATACAACAGAAAAGGGAGACTTAAAAAACTGAGTTCATAAATAAATAAGTTCACATAAGAGGGAATAAATGTGATGGGGGACAAACCCCCCAAACTACACATATTTTGTGTGCTTTAAAAAGGATACGGTGCAGTACCTTATTTAAAGAGGAGAGGAATGTAAAAATAATTATGTTTAAGGCTCGGGGCCCCAATTAAGCCTAGAAAATTGCCTCAAATGGAGTTTACTGCATTAAATTAGCATAAATTAGCTCAATATCTAAACATTTATTACAAATTTGAAGTATATCTGTGGGTAGTGAAATTGCCCCACTGGTTTAAATGAAAAAAAAAAAACCCAAAAATTCCCTTATGTCAGGAAAGTGTTGGTAAAATAAAAGATTTTGGTTCCACATTTTTACTATAAATCATGATGCTACAAGGAAAAACCAGCTGATATTTTGTCCGAGGAAAAACTATCCTCAAATTAAATACAGGATTATGGTTTAAAGGTCCTACCTGGCGAAAAAAATAATAATGAAAAGGCCTAATCAAAAAAAACGACATATCGAAGATATAATTATGGGAACCCATATTATCCCCCGACCTGTTATGGATTAAAAAGGTTTTTCTTTATTAAACAAACATTAAAAAACTACTAAAATTGGTTCCCCTTTACATTCATTAAAGTGGATATTCTGATCTTTTTGAAGTTTTTGGGTTGACAAAACAAAAGCAGGGAAATTTCCGGGGGAATATCAGCTCTTTGCCTCGGCCAGCCCCCGTAGGAAAAAATTATCAAATCATTATCGTACCAGAAAGGGAAAAAACATATTGGTGCGAGGAAGAATTTTTGGGAAAGCTATCTTCCCCATAAAAACCCGCATCCCATGCTAATTCCCAAACGTCATATCTTAATAAAATTTATCGTGGATGAAATTTATGGGAAATCGGGACATGGTGGAAAGGATGATACATTACCTATCTAGGAGGGAATTTTGGGTCCGCGGGTTTGACAGGGAGTTAAATACTACCTAAAACTTGTATCAAAAGCAAAAAGAATTAGGGAAGACTGATCACCTATCCCGGGCCCCCTCAACTCCCCCTGAAACGAGTACAATCATTAAAAAAAATTTTTTGGGTAGCTGGTGTCGAATATACTGGGGCAATAAAAATTAAAAGGGGATAATACCCCCCCCCCCCCCCCCGAAATAAGCTGCTTATTTACTTGACCTATACAAAGGGCTGTTCATTTTGAAAAACTTAAAAGATTTAAGTGCCGAAACATCTATTCAAAGGTTCCGGCGGTTTGTGGCTCGGCCCCAAACCTCGGCGATTGATTTGCGATAAGTACTAAATTGTAGGAGCCTCCCCCCCTATTGTTAGAAAAATTAAAAAACCCCATCAGTACAACATCTCTAGATTAAGGGGAAAAGCTCGGACCTTTTCTACCCATAGAGCTCCCTTGGAAAAAGGTTTCACAGAGAGAATGATTGGCATTGTAAAATCTTGTCTTGGAAACTCTCCACAAAAACAAGTAGGGCCCCAGAAGACTTGAAAAACCATAGGGGGCGGGATTTAACCCTATCAAAACCGACCCCTTAACCTACTTTGAGATTCATCAGAAAAATTTTAAGCTCTTTTTCCCTCACATTTAATTTTTTGGGAGAAGACTGAAACCCTTTCCTTTAATAGATAAAGGGAAGATAACAAAACCTACAATAAATACCCGGTCAACATCCCGGGAAGGGGTTTTCACACCTTAAGTACAAATTTTAAGCAGGGATAACATTGGAGTGCAGATTTTTTACTGGTCTAAAGGGGAAAGTTTTATGGGGCTCAACCCCCCAGAAAATCAAAGCCAATCAAGGGAATATAGTAATCCTTAGGGGGGATATGCCTCGTTCGCAATGGCCCTAGGAAAAATACAAAATTTCATATGATGGAAGGGGGGTTGTGAGGTCAGTGGGTTACTAGGAGGGGACAACGTGTTGCGGACGGTAAATAATTTGATTCCCCTAGAGTTAGCTGAAGAGATAAATGAGGACTCTTAAGTCTGCGTCTTGGCAGGCCAACTTAAGGGATTCCCGACCCTCGGAGGCAAGCTGCTTTAAAGTGTAAAACCAGTTGGGAACCTCATTAAAGGGGGTCAAATTACCTGAAGCAAACCTTCATTTTTCGCCGGCTCCCAGTATTTTGGTGCCCCGAGTGAGGAAAAACTCACTCGCTTCCACTGCCGTGATGCACACCCACCGAGTTCTCGACAGTGTGGGACATACAAATCAAAAGACATCCTACATATGGACAACTCCCAATTTATCAGTCTTGGGAGCACCAGAAGAGAACTTTCTCACAGACAAGCAGGCGGGGAAGGAAGCAGGACCTACGCATCCGCGATGACAGCTGCATCAACTAAGACTCCTAATCAGCCTGCCAGAGTTCCTCCACCAGATTATCCTAAACCATATCAATCCGTCCAAGTGATAATAAGTTCTCGCTATTGACCTGCGATTATGTGGAGTCTGCTGACTCCTCTCATAATGAGCCTCCATCCACCTCTCGTGTAGTGCATGTTCGCAACACGAAAAATATAACAGTGACTCCTCCTTTAAGAGGTTCCCAAAAAACCATCCTACTAGGAAATCTAAGAAGCGAACTCGCAGCTCCACTGAGTCCTTAGAGCTCAGTGTGCTTCCCTCCGGCTAAACTCTCTAATGGTGAGCAGGAGGAGATGGAATTGAGTAAAGCTACAACTGCTGATAGTTTGTGAGAGTACTGTCATGACTAAAAATATCAATGCCGCTGTTACCCGCCACTGAAGCGGCTAGTGACACAGCTATACATCACGCTGATGGCGAAGGTGATTTACAACATATGGACACCCAGTAGTTGATAGCCATGCTAATACGCAAGTTTCAAGAGCTTCGACGGGAGCTATTAGTAAAACTAATAAAGCTTCTGACAATAACTCAGCATCATTGGTGGGACATACGGTATCATACTACTGCTGCGGGA
The DNA here is from genome assembly GCA_016584305.1 of Chionoecetes opilio. Lineage (NCBI taxonomy): Eukaryota > Metazoa > Arthropoda > Malacostraca > Decapoda > Majidae > Chionoecetes > Chionoecetes opilio. The sequence continues at coordinate 12,544 of JACEEZ010021621.1, forward strand.
CCTCGTGTGGAGGATCCCAATTACACTAGATATACACAAACGCCAATCAACATAGGGAAAAAGTAAGGAAAAGTAGTTTAGTTTACCATCTTCTACAATACAGAAAAAAAGATGCTGGACTTCAAATACCGCAGCGTCTACAAGCGTAAGGCTTCTGACTGCAGCTCCTCACACAAAAAATAATGTCTTCAATCCTCCAATGGAATATTCAGGATTACGTGTGCAAACTGGGAAGAACTGGTCCTTCTCATCACGAGTTTGGACCAGTTGTTAGATGTTTACAAGAGATAAATGGTAGGCAGGAGTGTCTGCCCGACAGGTTTATCCTCCCTGTACACACATGCTATTAGGCCCTAATAAATAGGGTAAGCCGAGGTCCAATGAAAAGTGAAAAATATATTATTTCGAATTTGTCCGGGTTGTTTTCTTATGTAACAATTGAATTATTTTAAGGGTGTGGTTTGTCCTCTTCAACTTTTTGGTTATGAGCAAACTTCTTGCTATGCAAAAAATGGGAAATTTTATATTGATATGCAAAACATAGCTTAAAGTCGCGATTTGGCATAGTAAGAATTGCTCAAATGCAAAAATAGGAGATAAATCGTCTTAAGATTCCATTTTACATAGGAAAGTGGCAAGTGCCAAGGCCAATGCTTAATGCAAAAGTTGAGAAAAAGAATTTTTGTTAGACGGCCATACCATAACCAGGGTACCCAAATAGTTGGATTGGGTTAACGATTGTCGGAAGGACAAGACCCAGGGCGATGGTGCCCCGACAGCTATAGGAAACGCACCCAAGATTGATCAGGAGAGCATTGAGTCAAGTGACAGAGGAGCACAATAGCTGGAACGGTACCTTTGGCACTTCTGTTAATGTAACCAAGAGAGACCCACACCCGGTGCCCACCGGAGAAGCCTGCGTTCAATGTTGCTCGTAGCGTACCTCTCTCTCACTTGCTGGTGGACAACGACTCCAACGACTCCATGATCGTACTGCAAGGTGACTCAACGAGGGCCACACGGGGTGGAAGGGTGATACTCACGCCCATTTGGAGAAAAGATGCTGGGAAGAAGTCTTCTGGAAGTATTATGCGTGTTGCACACAAACGAGTTGCCCCTGCACCACTTATCACCAGTCTGACGGGCCTACTCATCTGACCACTGGCTCACGGGTCCAGTGTGCAGTCTCTGCTGTCCAGCGGTGAATGAGATGCCAGTACAACGCAGCAGAGTACAGAGGAGTGCCAGGCGATGGAAGAGACTATAGCAAGGAGATACCGGAGAATCCTGCTGTCAACATGCCACTGACCAGCAGGTCTCCTACCAGCTGGTCCAGACTGTGAAGCGGGGCGGTTCTCCCGTCCGAGCTGCAGGAGCTCAAGATGTGGCAAGGTCGTCCCACTCCCGATGGCCTCACCACAGCCCAGGTCGCTCGTGGTAATGTGAACCAGCAAAGCATGGACTGATGCAAAGGAACTGAACACCTGCGAAATCCTAGTAAGTACTGTTGCAGGTGTACTTCAAACTCTACTACGAATCAAGGTCACCACGGACTAGAGGACGGCCACCAAGCAAATCCTCACGCAGTCAGATGAATGAATACTGCCCAAGAAGAGTACAAACAGCTGTGACCCCTTTCGACGTGCCGACAGAGAGCACATCATTTCGCACCCCCCCCCAAACCAGAATGTGTCCTCCTCTCGCTGATGGCGAGTCAGAGTGAGGACACCGCAGGTGTCGCAGTGACCCAGATTTGAAGCTGAGGGGCCTGGCGAGGATTATGGGGGACACAGTGTAAGGACCTCGCATCACACCACAAGAGAGCTTGTTCAGCCACCAGCTTTGCAGACACTGTCAGCTGGCCAGCACCTGGCCAGGGGCACGAGCCGGCATTAACTGTTCACTGGTTCCGGGGATCAGATCCAGGAGCTCCTGGTCAAGCCGTACGAGTTTCCGGAGTTCTCTATACACACTCAGAGCACGACAGAGTCGTGAAGCAGGGGTGACAGAGGCTGCAGGCAGCAGGCCAGAAACAGGGTTAATCCGGGCTCGGGCCCACCACCGGGAGACCATGCCCTGCTTCATGTCTAAGAAGGAACATGTGACACGTTCAGGCCACGTAGAGCTGTGACACGATGGGATCGTAGTGTCTGAAGTACCAAATGATCAGACAAGAGCTTTACCACGCTAGGCATTGGAAACGTCCATATTGTTGCATGAGCAATACACAGGACAACCGGACATGCGCGTACTCATTTAAGCATTAATTGATAAGGGTGCATATAAAAGTGCGATTTTGCATGGTAAGAATTTGCTCAAATGCAAAAGGGAAAGAAAAAATGTACTTAGAATATCCATTTTACATAGGGGAAATTGGCATGCCAAAGTTGAGAATTTTTTTGTTTTGTTATACGGCTACCCTATAAGAAAATGATAATGCCTATACATAACTACATTTTTATAGTTGGTAATAAAAGCCATACATTCATGGTGCACAGATCCAACAAAATAAACCCTTAATTGTCTCGTAAGAACTATATTATTATAACGACTTAACTAAGGCAACACATTTACAATACAATACAGGAAGCGTAGTGTAGGAGTATGCAATATCAGTTGCTGTAAAGTAAAAACAACATGAATCACTAATTATTTATAATATTATATATGGCCTAAAATATATTAATTCGTTAAAACCACAACCAACTAATTTACTAAAGACCTAATCAATGAAATCAATGACTTCATGTCGGTACTTTAAGGACTCGAACTTCGGCCATTCACACCAAATCGGGGAGCCAAGCATAGCTATGAACCATAGATAAAAGTTTACGCAAATACTCACGATATGTTATCCATTTTTTAATACTTTATATTATTTATGCAGGTTCTTAAAACAACTTGCAGTATCATAGTTCAATAATTGCACGAATAGGAAGGTCTAATAAATAACGGGAAACATGATGCATATCACAAAGACAAAAATTCATAATTTATAAAAGGTAAAAATTGTGTACTCTTCACAAATTAAATGAAAAAGTGGTGCAATGATACTCTTGAAAACAAAACCCCATAGTCAATTTGCCAAATGAACAAATAAGTAGACTTTAATTTCTGCAGAAGGTAGTAAATGTATGCTAATTTACAGGAAACATGGTGCAAACTGCAAAGACCTGCATATGTAGTAATCTTCGCTACCTGCAAATCATGTGGTGAAGCTGAACTACATAAATTACATGCTCTGGTCTAATATACTATAGGAGTAAGCCGCTCGACGGTCTGTCTGTTATTGCTGTTTGTCGTCTTGTCTGTCTGGGTAGCGAAACTAAATTCAATTTGATGAGAGTAGGCTATAAAAAATCGGCAATAAATCGTAAAGTTGGTAACCGGCCCTTGGTCACATGTCGATTTGAATGCTTTTGAAGGGGGTTGGTTTAGGATAAAATACTTTTAAGGGGAGCGTCAACCAGTTCTTAATTACGGTGAATTGTCATGATTTTTTTGTCACAAAAAGTAGGCAATGCTGAACTATAATCTAGCTCATTTATCAATTCCATAGCTCGATACATAACTCACAACAAAACTTGATTTTTAAAGAAATGTCAAACTGTTAATTAACGTTCTTATTGCACTGACTTGCACTGATGAAAAAATTATCAAATATAACATCAAAACATATCCAAACGAATTACTCTTTTAAGAATTTTGAATTTATTCTTCTAAAGTGTTTAGCATTTTTTTAGTTTTTTTTTATCTTTTAATGTAGGTGTACTTTTTGCCCAATTTTACCCAATCTGCAAAAAAAACTAAGATGAGAAAATCACATCTTTATTCTTCTTTCAATGATATATTTTTATTAAATTCGGTACAATAGGGGCGAAGTTATTAAAGGACAAAATGGAAAAAAGTGCAAATTTTTCAGTAGAGAGGTTTAAAGACGCGCGTTAAAAAGCCGCTCGCCACCTTTTAAAATCTCGAGGCTCAGTGAATCTGAGAGATGCTGGTTGTTTGTACTCTCGGGCCACGACCTCTCTACACTCTGAAGTGTATATGAATAGGCGTGGTATCTGTCCCCACTTCCCGCAAAAGGTACTAGTCACACAAAGGGTTGCTATCTGTCAGACCGCGCATGGAACAGGTTGCCTGTACCTACAGCCCGCATTCTCTCTCTCTGAGCCCACTTTATCTGCCTTGATGTCCTCGGCATGGTGGTGGAGGAGGGAGAGAGCTTGATTGTAGCATCAATCCCGCGCTGAATAAACCGGTAAACATGTCTGGAGGGAGCAGAAATGGTATGGAAGGCTGAGAGGACGAGCAGCGACACCCTGTTTCTCCCTCTACTCCACAATACTGAGTCTTGAGACGACCCTCTGTCTCACAGAGAGGGGACTGAGAGTGCCAGTTTGCCTAGGCACAGTGAATTATCATAAACAAATGTACGGAATTTTTCGGGGGGGAGGGGGGGGGAAATCAGCCAAACTCTTTCATTTTCGCTTTCAAAAAGTATTATAATACTTTGTCACAACCTGCTCTAGGTTCAGCTACCCATGATAACTTTTTGAATAGTCAATAGTTTCGACAAATATTCTGTGACGCTCCCCTTAGGAGTAGTTGATTACAGGAAGAGCCTCTGCGGTAAAGCAGTGCGCATATTCACTACTCAGTAGACTCAATAGGAATTACCGTTGTGTGAGTGTGTGTGTGTGTTGTTGTGAAGCATGCCTGCATGATTTGTGTGTGTTGCACGTGCCGTGAGTGTGCGTGTGTGGTGTTGTGCGTGCGTGTGTAGTAGTGCGTGTGTCGTGCGTGCGCGACTGTTGTCGGTGTGTGTGTGTGTTCGTGCTGGGGGTCGATATTCAAATATAATACACGTACGGTCAACTTCTACGTCACCTTGTCAAGGGTTGGAGATGCCTTATGCCAGTCAAAGTGTTGGCGCCCCGTGGAATCAACGGTACGTGGTCTACCCCGAAGCACTTTGACCAATGACCAACGACCTCAAACAACATGATGGAGTTTGCACTGCTATGGTTTTATAATATATACTACTACTAAGACATCAATTCATGGGTCCAAAGGGCCCACAACGCACTTGTAATATACTGTTAACGTATTTGGTTAGGGAGCAAATTTACTCTTTCTATTACTCCAGCCACCCTTGGAGGGTACTGCAAGACAGGCACACGGGTCTGTCTGGGCCCGGCAACCACCCAAGCTTTAATTTCGTTCTCTTACATTGGCCTGACTGTCCCCCCCCCCTTCCCCGCGTGCGTCCTTCCTTAGATGCCCGCGGAAAGGAATGTGGGTTGCAAACTATACATGCTAGAGTCACTACAGTACAGTACATTATCATTATTATTATTATTATTATTATTATCATTAATGGTACTTATGATTAGTCCACTGATTAGTATTAGTAGAACAATCTTAAGTATCTTATTTATCATCATTATCAGTAATACAACAATTATCATTATTTCATTATCGTTATAAATTATTAGGATATCAACCTACAAACTTCATAATATTAATACCAGAAAAAGTCATTATATATCTCAATTAAACATGTATCTTGTAATCTGCTTCATGATTGCTCAAATCGCAACACTAATATTTTATTTAATTAAGTGTATAAGCTATTCAGGCTCATCTTTGCCTTAGTACCAAATACTGAAAATCGGAATGTCCCAATACTTGAACATCGTCCCAAGTTGAAGCCACGGAAAGCTTTTAAGCTAGTTACGGCTCATCTTGCCTTATCCTAGCGAATTTAAAAGCTATTCAAGGCTTCATTAAAGCCTTCTCCTATTACTAACAGCTATTCAAGCTTCAATATTGCTCTCATTCCTAGTTCCAAATGCATTCGGTCAGCGAACGTCTAGATTACTCTCTGCATTCTGGACTTGAAGTTGTTTAAATTTGTGGAAGTAAATTAATTGTTGTCCACCTAAAAACATTAGAGAATAATTGCTCTAACTTTTGTATTAAAATTGCTGATGGGAGGTCAGTGCGCCGCGCGCACATGTTTTAGTAAACTGATGCTAGAGAACTTTTTTGAACTATGGTCACGTGTTGTGGAACCAATTGCCCAGTTTTATGAACGGCAGAGTATGCACTACCCCCTTTCATGATAATGCTCCTAGCTAGTCCTATTGTAGGAAAAAATTTCAGTAGAGAGAAAAAAATAGTTTAACGATTCTAATGATTATCCAAAAATAAATGAAAATATAGGGACACGGGGAAATCTTGGATAAATGTAATATATTTTTTATATCTACGAATTTTTGAGTCTATAAATAAACTAACTATTGTAAGTGCGAGTTTAACGATGTTTTATCAAAGAATGACAGTATTAAAACATCGAAGCTTTTGAATTTGATATCATCATTTTGACCACCTGACCCATTTTTTTTATTTTTATTTTTTTTTATTTATGCCTATAGGCAGTGACCTCCAGGGCTCGGATGTTAGGGACCTGGAGGTTCACTTTAGGGCTGTGATGGTGGCCCTCGCCGTGGTGGCGCAGGCAGGATATTCATAGTGAAGCCTGTGAATATGCTTTTAATGCAGCACCCTGTGTCCTTCCGAGGCACTCGCAATCGAAGAGTTAATGGGCAGGCCATGTGGGTGTTCTGAGGACTAGGCACTCGACGTGCAGACAGATTAAAGTGGATTTATGGATTCTCACTCGGTATCGAAACTCGGCGTCACCGAGAACGCTAGTCGGAGACGCTAACAAACTCTGCTACCGCCTCCCAAAAAGTTTTATCTATAATATCTTATAAAGTTGGAGTAAATCACTGATTAAATAAAACTTATGCTAATCGGATGTTGGCTTCCTACAACAATACGTGAGTGCAATGCGTTCTACCGGCCTTAAGGCACGGTAGTATCCCATGTAAGAATCTCTAACGCGACCAAAAAATAAGTTAGGGGACATATGATGGTCATATAGTAGTCAGTTATAGCGTTGTTGGAAAGACACAGTTTGGGGGACCCATTAGTGTCCCCACGATTCCATCCTGCCCACCCAGCCAAGAAAGGCTGAGTTTTTGTTCATCATTTTTATCTTAATCGCAAGAAATTATCAAGGGAAAAAAAAAGTTTAAAAAAGCCAGCGCTGCCAAGCCTAAAAAGTATAGACAGTAAGAGGATTGACTGAAAGGGGGAGGGCCAATTTAGTTCTGGGTGGCGTGTCTAGACTCTAGACACTTTCTCTGAAGCAATGCAAGTAGTGGGAAGGGTGAAAACAATAGAAAACAGGTAAAATCTTACCAGTGAAAAGGATGAAATAATGAAGATACTCTTGGTTAACTCTGAATTAGTAAGATAGACGGAATAGGAATACAAATAAATTGACAGCTGTGCAGCGAGACTGCGGGAGGGGAGAGGCATACAGATAGCAAGCTCAGGAAGAGCAATCAATAAAAATGATATTAGCGGGTAGAAGAAAAGAGAAATAAAATGCGGCGCTGATTTTTTGTATTTTATTTAAATAATCATTATGATTGCATTACTTGATGATGTGATTGATAAAGACAGTCAGTCAGAGGAGGGGAGTTTATGAGACGAAAGGCTTATATGACCTCCATCTTGTTTAGGAGGGCTGTATGACTGAATCCCTTGAAACATGAGATTGGCTATTTTATTAATGGGCAGAAAAGGCCCCTGTACAGGAGCATGAAATTTGGATGGAAGAAAAAATTAAATGCACGCAGACGTTACAGGACAACCTAGATTAAAGAAGACTGATTTAAACAAGAGCATTGAAAGCCGCATTTTCAGTTTCAAAATTAGTATTATTAAAGCGATTTAGACAAGACTTGTTCACAGTCGAGGAGACAGTTGAATGTCATGATGAAAAGGATATAGTTTTTTTAAAAGCTTATGTCGAGTACATAATGTGAAAAAAATTGTTCAGTTAATCACAATATAAGGTTTGCTCTTGTTCAGATTCATAAATCTATATGAGGCTCAGATGTTAGGCCATATGTGGCCGTTGAGTCACTGAAATTCTGTAGATTTTGGACATCAAGAGAACGACTTTGAAAAAATGCCGATTAGTCATCAGCTTTGTGTGGATAGGGCATAACCTTAAGCATTTTCTTATTAAGTATAGATTCAAAACTTTAGAAAGCCAGGAGATCAAAGCTGATAAGACGGTAGTCTACAGGGACTGAACGGGTACGATTTTGAAAATTAGGTTTATTGTTTATCTGAAAACTTCCGCAAGAAGAAAAGTGGAGGTTAGATAGACAAGGAAGAAAAGTTTGACACAGGCAGGGTACACACTGTTCCCACTAAAGGCCCAGTTGCAAAGAAGGACTTATCGTGCCTCCCATAGGGTCCCGGCGTCGGGAAAATGCCCGACACCTCTGGGGGTTTTTTTCTTTTTTTTTTTATTTTTTTGGCTCAAGAAACAGCGCCATTCATCCCCATCGTGGGCCAAACCGGGCAAAAATTGTCGGGCGGTAACCCCTACCGACGAGATGATCGATGAGCATCATGTATATTAAACTACTTCCATTGAATATCAATAATCAACATATTCAATATGTGGATACATTCTGATTAAAAATCAACGCGGTTACCGAAGCCAAAAAAGGCAGCTAATTCATCGTTTCAGTTGTTTTCTTGGTAGTTCTGTTGAAAGAACTCAAGTTCAGATAGTCAAACATTCAAAAAAAAAAAAAAAAAAAAACAAAAAAAAAAAAAAAAAAAAAAAAAAAAAAAAAAAAAAAATAAAAAAAAACAAAAAAAAAAAAAAAAAAAAATAAAAAAAAAAAAAAAAAAAAAAAAAAAAAAAAAAAAAAAAAAAAAAAAAAAAAAAAACAAAAAAAAAAAAAAAAAAAAAAAAACAAAAAACAAAAAAAAAAAAAAAAAATAAAAAAAAAAAAACACATACCCATCGTGTTCTCCGTTGTGTTGACCGGAGGGATATTTACCATTTTCACCCATCAATCTTGGAACACACAGACAGCGTCCGGAAATGAAAAATAACACAAGGGGGGTCTGGCGGGGGACGGAAACTCCCCTAGCGAGTTAGGTTACGAAAACAATTGCCCAGGTTAGGTTAGTCAACTAGCAGGGGGGGTCTGGGGGGGGGGCGAAACCCCCCTAGCGAGGTAGGTAACGAAAACAAGGCCCAGGTCTAGATTGAGTTAACTAGCAGGGGGGTCTGTGCGGGGGGGGGCTGGTCTGAGGGGGCGAAACCCCCCTAGCGAGGTTATGTTAAGAAAACAATGCCCAGGCTAGGTACTTAACTAGCGGGGGGGTTTAGGGGGGAACGGAAACCCCCTGCGAGTTTTCTTAAGAAAAACAATGCCCAGGTTAGCGTTAGTTAACTTGCGTGGGGGGGGTCGGAGGGGGAACGCAACCCCCCTTGCGAGTTTGTTAAGAAAAAAACAATGCCCAGGTTTAAGGTTAGTTAACTAGCGGGGGGTTTAGGGGACGAAACCCCCCTTGCGAGTTTGTTAAGAAAACAATGCCAGGATAGGTTACTTAACTTAATTAGCTGGGTGTTCTAGGGGGGAACGAAACCCCCCTCCCCGTGCGAGTTTTCTAGCAAACAATGCCTAGGTTAGGTTAGTTAACTAGCGGGGGGGGGTTGGGGGGACAGAAACACCACCTGCGAGTTTTTGTAAGAAAACATGCCTAGGCTCAGTGCGTTAATACTAGCGAAGAGGAGTTGGGGGGGAAAGAAACCACCCTTGGCGAGGTCTTAGGTAAGAAAACAATGCCTAGGTTAGGTAGTTAAACTAGCGGGTGGGTTTGGGGCGGGAACGAAACACCATTGCGAGGTTTTGTTAGAAAACAATGCCCAGGTTAGGTTTTAATTAAGAGCGGGGGGGAAACGAAACCCCCCTTGCAGAGTTTGTTAAGAAAACAATGCCCAGCGTTAGGTAGTTAAAATAGCGGGGGGTCTGTGGGGGGGAACGAAACCCCCTTGCGAGGTTCTTGTAAGAAAACAATGCCTAGGTTCGGTTAGTTAACTAGGGGGGGGGGGTTCTGGCGGGGGGAACGAAACCCCCCTGCGAGTTTTGTTAAGAAAACAAATGCCCCGGTTAGGTTACGTTAACATAGCGGGGGCTTTGGGGGGAACTGAAACAACCTGCGAGTTTTGTTAAGAAAACAATGCCTAGGCTCAGTGCGTTAACTAGCGGGGGATGTTATGGGGGGGAAGAAAACCACCTTGTGCGAGTTTTGTTATAGAAAACAAAAATAAATTGCCTAGGTAGGTTAGTTAATAGCGGGGGTCTGGGGGGGGACGAAACCCCCTTGCGAGTTTTGTAAGAAAAACAATGCTAGGCTTCCCCCCCCCCCCCCCCAGTGCGTAAATAGCGGGGGGTCTGTGGGGGGGGAAACGAACCCCCTTGCGAGTTTTTGTTAGAAAACACTGCCTAGGCGCGATCAGTGCGTTAACTAGCGGAGGGTCTGGGGGGGCAAAACCACACCCCTAGCGAGGTTAGCTACGAAAACAATGTCCAAGTCTAGTATTAACTAGCAGAGGAGGTCGGAGGGGCGCAGCCCCCCCCCCCCCTCTCGGTATGACAGGAGAGTAGTATTGCTGCAATAGGAGTATTGGTTTAACACTGCATATTTACATAAAAATTTTAAAAACTTGGTAAGAAAGGCGATATATACCTTAATAAGAAGTCATTTCTCTGAGTTGGGGAGTCGGAAACCGTCTTTGGGCGCCACAAAATACAATTGTTTTTTTTTTATTGCCATCGTCGTGGTCTTAGGGTGGGTGACCCCTCCGGCATTTTTTTTTTTTTTTTTTTTTTTTTACCAACCTCGCCATGGCTCCCGACGTCGGGTCCTAATGCCGTATGGGGGCAAAACAGCGTTCAGAAACTTATCAATGCAAGTATTCACGCCGGTCGGGCGCCCCACTCACTATCGTTGTACGGGTGGAAAATGACCACTTCTCTGCATCTCGGCCTAAGACAGAACAAACAGTTTAAGATCCAGTTAGAGGGATTCATTCTCGACCAAAAGCCTTCTGAAGAAAAAAACTAGGAAGGTTACAGAAAACGCAATTGCGAAGAAGAATCTGAATAATGGCATAATATAATAGAGGGTGGAAGAGAAAAATCAAAAAGCCCAGCATCATTCCAGAGTAGAATTGTGGAGGAAATGTTGAGCAAAGATTATTGACTTAGAAAAAAAGATGAGATAGTACAGCAGATATGGAATTATTTGGCTGAATTGTGACTTTGATTGATAGAAGCATGAAACTGGTACACAGTTAGGGGCATGCCTATGGAAAAATATTTGGCTATAGGCATTGGCGATTTCCTGTGATGTAATGGGTGGCATTTTCCAAGATGGCCGCCATCCGCTTGTATAGTCCCTCTGAAATGGTAGCTAAGTCCATTTGAGTTATAGGAGAAATAATTTATTGGGATTAGTACATCTATCAATAGTGTCAGTCAACTATGGTCTGATAATGACCTATATCCTTATTCGATTATCATAAAGCACTATCTGTGTAATTAGTAGGGGCGTTATAAGAACAATTGGTGTAAACATATCGTTGTTTGGCTTTCAGGTGTGTAACAGTGTAAACGAGGGAGGAAAAATATAAGGTGGTGGGGACCCTGTATAGCTTGGGTACATCAACACATGGTCTAAAAACAGGACTGGAGCAAGTGTATTCTGTTGCCAGGGAGAAACACGGAGGGCTTCACTGTCAGCTGAGTTCCAGACGTGGCGCCAGATGCGATACCAGTCCACCTGCTGTGACAGGTATCACTTGAAAGCGTGCATCCTAATGTCTATGCCGAGTTCCTGAAGGCGCAAAGTTTGTCGTGAAGAAGTCAACACGTGTATTCTCTGCTATGATATTGCCAGGCCCACGAACAGAAGAATGCCTCTGCTATGAAAGGTGATGGTGGGGCTGTGGGCTAACAGAGAACGGCAGCTTTGTCGTCGCTTGAATGTAATATCTGGCAGAGAATGGCTCGTTGATTGGAGAATCCAGGATTTAAACTGAGAATAGCAGTACATGATGGACGTCACCGAACAAGAAGCAAATACAGATGGCATTTGCAAAAGATATAAAGTCCTTGAGTGGTACGATAGAAGAGATGGAAACCCTTTCAGCGACAATGGTTGCGATCTTTCTTTTTGTACTGGACAGTAGAACATTTATAGATGCAGCTGTGGCAGACCACGGTTCGCCAGATACAAGAACCTTGGAGTCAAAAGTATGAAAGCTTAGGTTAAAGAGAGACTGTCAACCAAAACAATGCCATCTCAGATCCTAATCAGCGGAAACAAATTCCATCTCTTCAGCGGCCTCCAATCAGAGAGAAGTCAGACAAACAGCTCTAAATTATCATTCTACTGAAGAATGATAGCTTTAGATGATTTTTCTAGATTTACATTGCTCCCCAAATACGCAATAGCATGTTGTAGTCAAGACCAGACCCTCCCGAGGACCAAGACCAAGACCAAGACAAGACCCTTCGAGACAAGACCAAGACCAGACTTCCGAGGACCAAGACCAGCCCTCCGAGACCAAGACCAAGACCTCCGAGACCAAGACAAGACCAGGACTCTCCGAAACAGGACCAAGACCAAGACAAAGGCAAATAAATGTTCATTTTATAATTATGACTATTATCTGAATGTTTTGGTCCTGTAATGCGTAAATACTAATTGTATTGTCCTAAGTTGTTCGGAAGGGGATCGCCGCAAGATGCTGATAAAAGCCGACGTCGTGCCAGCACTTGTCCGTGATGCTTTGCTTGCAGAAAGTACCCCCCCCCCCCAAACTGCTGTGTGCTCTGGTTTCCGTGTTCTTATCAAAAAACTCTTGTGGTCCTTGCAACGCAAATTTTGATAACGCTGAAAGATGCCGACATGATTACTCATTCGCCGTGTGCGAACGGAAAACTAAGCGAGACTAGTCCAGTATCTCCACTGTCTCCGACGTCCTATGGCACTGCCAGGACAGAGTTGCCAGGGTTCCTGCAATGTTGTATTTCTTGCCAGAAAATAATCAACAACTTTGGAATTTGCAGAAATATTCGTCAATGGATTTCATTTTCTTATGATGGACAAATGGAAAATGCCAAAAAAGTAAAGTGTTGAATGACAAAATATATTTGTGGTTTGTGCACCTGGCCAACCCTGTTCGCCAGATGTGCTCGATGTAACGACAACGCGCTCTGTAGAAAGAGGGTAAGGGTAACGTATAAGGAGGATAATATATTTAAAAAATTTACATCTATGTGACAACTCAGCATCTAGGTCAAATTTTTCTGCTTCATTGCTAGCATGGCAGAGAAACAAACATAAGGAAAATAGCAACATTTTTGTGGTTACGTTTTCCAAGCGAGCTAGATAAACTGTGGGTAGCGACGTGTACGGAAGGTGCGGGGATTGCCTAGGCCTTGAATGAGTGATTGATTTTAGTTTAAGGCGCCGCAATGCGGGGTATTGACGCCTGCCTACAGAAGGTACATGTAAAGTAAAACTAAAAAAAACAAAATTTTAGATAGGAATACCAAATATTTAAATAACGAAAATACATAAAAGAATAAGAGTACATTAAAAACAATTAATAACGGTAATATTAAAAACATCATAACTTTTTGAGAAGGCCAGCCTTCTCAATAAATGTATGGTACTTCGTGTCCCGGAGAGAAACACCTCTCTAACAATGCCAGGGAGAGACGGTAAGCCCGTCCGACCGCGACAACGGGACAAAAATTGCACACGTAGGTCACAAGATGGGACATCGACCAGCAAGGCCGCCACAGTAAGGGGACCCAACAATCATCACAGTAAGGAGGGTTGGCCCCATCCATGAGGAACCCATTGCGTATATATGCGTCGTGAACCAAGACGCAATCGTGCCAAGGCAGTATCACCATCTCCGGAGAGCACCGTGGTAGCTCCAGTCCTCGATACTTTAGGCGGATGGTGCGAGGTTTATTTTGCCCCTATAGTAATCAACGTTCTGCCAACGTTGTGAAGATGATCTAGGATTGCCGAGCGCAGGTCGGTTAGCCGGCCACTGCAAAATGTGATAGAGCTGGTCTTTATCTGCAGCTTTTGCCAAGGCATCAGCTTCATCATTACGGCACACCTACATGTGCGGTACCCAACAAAAAGGCAGAAATGATTAAGGATTATGATATAATATATTTGGACTTTAGTAAGGCATTTTTGACAAAGTACCCACACGGGCGGACTCTTAAATAAGGTTAGGGGCTCATGATAGATGGGAAGGTTCTCATTGGATCAGAGCTGGCTAAAGTAATAGGCAACAAAGGGTTTACCAATAAATGGTTCCAAATCTGAAATGGGGATGGTGACAAGTGGAGTTTCCCACAAGGAGTCTGTTTGGGCCCAGTACTAGTTGTGATTACATCAACGACTTGGATAGTGGGATTAGCAGTGATATCAGCAAGTTTGCTGCTGATACTAAGTTAGGTAGGATTATTGATCACAGTCTGACGTCAACATATTGCAGGGAGGGGACCTTAGATAATTAACGAGTGGGCAGTCAGATGGCAAGAATGGAATTTAATAGTGATAATGTAGCGTTATGCAGGTGGTAGAAAAAACCCTGTAATAGATCCCATAAGCAATGTATCGTGAAAAGATCAGAAGGTGAAAAAAAGATCTTGGAGTGAGTGTGAGGCCAGCCCACCTCGACCTAGGAAAACATGTATTGAGGCCAGTAAATAGGAGCTGTAATAGAGTATTAGGATTCAATTACCAGAAGTGTTAAAAGTAGAAGTGCCGAAGTATTTAAAAGCTTTATCGGCTTAGTCAGGCCTCACTAGGACTATGCAGTTCAGTTTTGGTCTCCATATTACAGGATATGGCTAAGTAGTTGTTAGGAAAAGTTGCAGAGAAGATGACCAAAATGATACAGGATGCGGATAACTTTAGTTATGAGAGGAGATTGAAGTTATTACCAATACACGCACTCGAGAGACGCAGAGAAGGGGCGATCTGATAGAAGTTTTTAAAGTGGGATAAAGGGCCAAAGGATTTAATAAAGGAGAGGTAGGAAAAGATTACGGGCTTTTAACAGGGTATTAGGACACAAGAAGTAACGGATCAAGCTGACAAAGCGTAGATTTAGAAAGGAAATAGGGAAAAACTGGTTCACAAATAGGGTGGTGAAAGAGTGGAATGGTCTCAGTAGACAGGTAGTTAGTGCGGAGTCATTTAGGGAGCTTTAAAGGGGAGCTGGATAAGTTCATGGAGGGGGATGAAAGCTTGGATGTACGGTAGTACGTTAGGTGAACAGAACTACCACGTGTAGGGCCTCGCAGGCTCTTGTAGCTTCCTTATTTTCTTATGTTCTTATGTTCTAAAAGCTGACCGTCCGGCCTCGCCTCTTTGAGCGATTAAGCCATTCCAGGATGGCCATTGACCAGCGAATGGGAGAGTTAAAATTACATAGGGATTGAAGAGCACTACAAGAAGCACTAAAAAATTGTAAAAGAAACATCCGGAAGGGTAAAAATATCATGAGACCTATAAAATAGCACTTATTTCAGCCGTTTAAAAACAGATGAAAAACAACTTGGAATGCTGGACGCCTTTGTTTTTTAAACGATGGGAAATACGACACCGTAAACCAACTCCTGTTCTGATTGGAACCATCAGTAAAGAAGGGACCGAACTCTGATGTCGTGGCAAAAGTGGTCAAAAACTGGGCACGCTCCAGCCTGAGAGGTTAAAGGACCCTTTGGAGAGCGGAAGGCTTTTGCAAAGGGACACTTCTATGGGAGAAGCCATGGACCGACTGTCGTAGGCTAGGCTGGCAGGATCCGTAAAGCGGTAAGGATAGCGTTCTCTATAATAGCTGTCCTCGGAAAACAAGGTGGCGTTGGGCAAGCTTTCTTCGCCCATGGTAAAGTGCGCATCCTGAATCACAAGACACAGCACGGCAAGATATTGAGTCAGGGAGGCGTTGGAGCGATACCAACATCTTAACAGGAGGGACTGCGTTGAAGAATCCAATTGGGAGGGACACCAGCATCCACCAATAGGACTTGGGATGGGAGATGACCTGAACGCCCCGGTTGCCCAGACGGACACCAGCATGAATGTACCGAAATCCAGCATCCGCAGTCGAGTGGGTTGGCAGAGGAGTACACTTCACATCCAATTCAAGCTTCGAAGGATAAGTGAGCGTGAAGATAGAGGAGTGTAGCTGCGATCAGCCCCAGCTGAGTGTGCGAGAGGATTTCAGTAAGGGGGGGGATCATGGTCCGGAGACAGTCAGTCTAGAGAGCACGAGGGAGGCACCCAAAGTCAGTCTATTGTCAAAAATGAGTCCTAAAACGGGTCTCTTCCTACATGGATTCTCATTCCAGTAAAGATGTAGGTCTGGGTCGGGATGAATCCAACGGGTGCTGCAAAAAATGAACCGCTACAGTCCTTCGTTGGAGAAAACCTTAAGCACGATTCGTCGTCCATTCACTAACTTTATCAATAGCAAGTGAAAGTCTTCTCTCTGCAACCGACATCCTGGAAGCAGCAAAAGAGATTGATAAATCATCCAGTATAATGTACTAACAATCCCCTCTGGCAAGTACATCAACAATACCATTGATGGCCACAGCGAACAGAGCTACACTCAAGACGATTCCTTGGGGGATTGCACCCTGGAAGCGGGTGTTCAGAAGACAGTATGGTTGCCACTCGAACTCTAAGAACCAGGTTGGTAGGAAACTCTGGAGGAACACAAGGCAAACGACCTCTAGCGAACTCATAACAGAGATTTCAATATACCGTGTCTCCAAGCCCCCAGTGTCGTAAGCCTTTTCAAGGTCGAAAAGATGGGCACATGGTGTTTGTCGAGAGGCGAATGCCCGCATATGGATGACTCTAAGGAAATAAGCGCTTCCGTAGTGAGGATGTCTTAACGGAATCCACACTGATAACGGGAAAAAACGTTTTCCCGTTCCAAAAACCATACCAGTCGGACTATTTACCAGTTTTTCGAAATAAACTTACACACACCATGAAAGTTAGGGATATGGCCCGGAAAATACGTCGTAGTGAGTGGTCCTTCCCAGGCTTAGGGATCGGATCACCACCGCCACCACCCCAGCTACTTGGAAGGTTCCCCCAATACAGATCCTATTTAGAGATGCTCAACAAGAAATCTAGAGCCTCATCTCTTAGAGACAGAGCATCGCATTATGGTACAATCATCTTGGCCCGGGGAAGTGCCAGCGCAACCTCATGGCTTGACATAGCTCACGAGGTGTAAAAAGAACATTGGAAGATGCCCCGCCTCGGGATGAAAATCTATGCCTCTCTGTTCTTGTCGCAGTCTGTCCCTAGCAATTGGAGACGCACGGTCTTGTCTGCGCCACTGACACAAATGGAAACAAATCCTCTGACTAAGTCAAGGGACTGCCACAGTAGTCTCCATTAATCGATAGAAAGGAGGGGAGGATGGGATAAAATTTCCCTTCATTTCCTCACTCTTTGCAAACCTTGGACACCGGGGTAGATGCACAGATCGTACTTATATAAGCCCTCCAAGAGGAGTGACGAGACGCTTTCATAACCGTCGGTATCTACTCTTAACTGTGAAAAGATATTTTTAGGTCTGCTGAAGTTGGCCGCGAAATGTATGCGTCTCAGCACGCGGGTAGTGACTCATCGTGCCGTACCGTCCTGAGTCCACCACGGAACGGTCGGCGAGAGAAAGCTCCAGATGTGCGGGGATGCCTCAGCGAGGCTGACAAAATGGATTCGAGACAAACAAAGTAATCATACGGCCCTCATCTATGTTGGAAAGTCACTATATATATGATGTTCAAAACACAAGCCTTTTTTTTGAAAGCCCTCCAGTATGCGGCACGAGGAGCCCATTTTGGGAGACCTCTGGGAAGGGGCGGGGGACACTGCTTTAAGTAGTATGGGATAATGGACCTCACGTCCCGAAGAGAATCGGCCACCTCCCCTGATAAGTCGAGGGCGACCTGTGGGACTGCAGAGTGATAGAGTCAATTAGCAGCATGTTCCCGTCTGCGAATGGAAATTGTTGGTTCTCCCGTGAGTCTTAATATATTTTAAGTGTTGCCATCTATTAACAGTTACGAGAGGAATCACCGCGACGATTTCTGGTGAATCTCCCCACAGAAAATGCCGCCCATTCATGTCTCCAAGGAGAAAAAATGACGGGGAAGGCAGGCGGAGAAGATCCTCAAGATCTTGGAGAGATGTCGTCATTGAGGTAGATATATTGAGCAGACAGTGTAGGTCTTGTGCAGATGGATACGACATGCCTACAGCCTGCAAGCGGTGATTGAGGCGGGATGGAAGTAAGGGGACATCCGACGATGGTTAAAGCCACACACCACCAATAAAGCCCACCACCTGCTGAGGTGGTGTTTGTGGGAGAGGTATGAAAACCTGTCGGGCAGAGACACTTTCCCTGCCCTTCATTGTTTCTGTAAACAGATAATTTCTGGGTCCAACTCGTTGATGAGAAGGACTAGTTCTCCCAATTGCACGTAATCCACGAAATTCCATTGGAGGATTCGAAGATGTTATTCGTGCGTAGAAGATGATGCAGAAAGCCTTCGGCCTTGTAGACGCTGCGCCATTTGATAGCCCAGCATTCTTTTTTCTGTGTTGTAGAAAGAATGGTAAACTACTTTTCTGTAAATTCCAGATGTCGGTTGGCCGCTTGCGTACATCCGGCAGGTGAAATCGGGGTTCTCATACGCAGGACCGCGGCAGTAGTAGAGACCGATGTCCCACAACAGATGCCCAGATTGACTAAGAAGATTTTACACTTCTGGTTACTGATAGCTCCCGACGAGTGGTCTTGAAGATTGCGTATCAGCCTGCTATTTCAACTACCTGTGTGTCCATTATATGTGTGAGACACCCTTCGCATCAGCGTGCTGTTGAGCTGAGGTCGCTAGCCGCTTCAGGGTGTGGTAACAGGGGCAGTGATATTAGGAGTCACGGCAGTTACTCCCACACCTATTCAGTAGGTGTATCTCGTACGCCAAGTCCATCCCCTCCTGCTCAGCAATTGCAATTTTTGCCGGAGGGAAGGCCACTGGAGTAAGGACTCTTGGGAACGCCGAGTTCGCTTTTGAGACACTCTTTACTAGGACTGGCTTTTTGAAGACCTCTTAGAGGAGGAGTCACTATCTTCATTTTTCCCGTGGCGCATGCACTAAACGAGAGGTGGTTGGAGGGCTCATTATGAGATGGAGTCAGCAGACTCACTAAGAACACACGGCAGTAGCGAGAACTTATTCTTCATTAGGGATGGATGCGGTGAGGTTTTAAAGAGAATGTGGTGGTGGAAACTGCAGGAGGCTGATTAGGCGGTTCTTAGAAGAAGCAGCAGCCATCGCGGATGAGTAGGTCCTGCTTCTCCCGCCTGCTTGTCTGTGGGAAAAGTTCTCTTCTGGCGCTCCCAAGATTGAGTAAATTGGAGTTGGCCAAATAAAGGATGTCTTCTTATAATTTATAAGTCCCACATGTCGGGAACTCGGGGGTGATCAGCACGGCAGGGAAGCAGTAGGGAAGTGACGTACAGTAGCTGGTGGCATGGGAACCCAACGCCGAAGCATCGACCCACAGCGAGGAGGGGATTTACAAAATTTTTTGCCGTGCCAAAGCTTGTATCACTCATAGCACGCATAGGGCGGCGATAAAGGCTTTGATCTTTAGTGGACTGGGGACCATCCTGATGGAATCGGGAGATTTGATCCGTAGAAAGGATAATGATCATGTTTTGCTTCTCTGACCCTATAGAACCTGTGAACTTTTTGCCGGGCACATGTTTAGTATTTCTTGCCTCCGAAAACTCAGACGAGGGTCGTAGTTGTAGAATACGCCTTTGTGGTATTGAATTTTGGATGAGGTTTGATGGTATCAAAAAGCTGTCTTCGGTGATGGGCATGGTGGAAGAGCATCCGAGCCTGAGGTAGGTCCTTGAGCTCGGATTTAGAACCCCCTGCCATACATTTTCAGGTTGCCTTTCCGGGATCATTCCAATTTCTTTCCTTAAGTACCGCGTCCCGCCGCAGGAAAAGTCGCCACACTTCCTTATAATACGCCAAGTACCAAGTAGGGGTAGGGCTGTGGGCGGACAGGTGGAGTAGATGTGGTAGTTTTCTCAAAAGTGTTGGGGATGTAGTCATCAGGGGCAGTTCACATTTACGGAGCGATGAGTTCGGCTCTGTAATGTCTCGTCCATTCCATCTTTGTGGCTTCTCATAAGCAGAGGAAGCATCATACTGCCGCCAGCAAAAATTTATGTAGCACCTATTGATTGTCCATAGTCATCATAAATAAGACGGATGCGGCGAACCACACCATAAGCCTTGAAAATATCATGTAATGCTCTGTATGACAAGGCTGGGACACGTTGGACAGAAGCAAGGTGTCCAACGTAGAAGTGCCCCGAGGGCCAGCAGTCTCTCCAATCCCTGTCTGCGTCCCTTGAGCGGGGACCGCCAGACCGGGGAGCTGAGGAGGAAGGGGCGGCTAGCCGCTTTCGGCCACGTCGGGCTGGAAAGGCGCCGAGTGGCAATGAGAGAGGATTCAATGGGAGATAGTCGAGGACAAGCGGACGTCAGGGAGCGAAGAAGCAGGCGGGGAAATTTTAGCTATTATACATAACAAAATTACTTCATTCCCCACGCCCCACCCACCACGGAGCCCAAAGAGGGGAAGCTGTCTGTTGGGAAGGGACCTCACCAACAGCTCCAGGGGTAGCCGGGAAGTATACGCTTCGCGTATGGCCCTAGTGTAGTGCTGGCAGCCGCGGGACCGATGCGGTGCCCACAAGGCAAACCTCCGCTTGGCCCTAAGCAAACGCAATGACAGCCGATTGATCCAGCGGGGCCACACTGGGACCTCCCGTCTTACCCCAAACCCCCTACCATAAAGGAGCGTTCCTCCTGTTGTACACCGAATGGGAACTACAGCCCGCCCCGCGGGGGACTCAAACTCCCCGATAGAGGGCGCGCGGGGAATATACGGGATGCCACGCACGTGCAAAACACGTGGGGAGCGGAGCGTGAAGTTGAAAGGAAGAAGACGCGTGAGACGGAAGAGAAGGGTCTCACCGGGCCTAGAATCGCCTTAAGAAAGGAGAGAAGGGGGGAGGAGCATAAAGGCGAAATCACCGGGAGGCACACCACCTCAGTGCGAAGGGGGAGCGCTTGTCCACGAGCGACGGCCACCGAACAACAATGGCAGGCCAGGCGCCAGAGTGGTGGCGCCGTCGACCAACCGCTTCAAAGCCCCGCCACCACACGACAAGGTGACTCCCACGCGGGGTTGCATAGCTACACATACATAAAGTACACGGGGGTGAACAGAGCTGCAAAACATTCGCACGCACGCCTTCTAGCGCGCGCGCAGGGATCAGCTCATGCATCATAACCGTAGAGCTAGTCACTGCATTATCGATAGGACAGTCCAACGCTGTATGGGCGGCGCCGTGAATCGAAACAGCCATGAAGTTTTCTCCGTGGATGATAATAAGAATTCCACCTGCCCCAACCGCCGATGCACTTTTTACCCTGGCTCGAGCCAACCTCCGAGGACCAGTAGCTTCGAGACCAAGATCAGGACAAAGACACACATCGAACCGAGCCCAAGACCAAGACCAAGACCACATCAAAATGGTCTCGAGACCACGCGTCTCGAGACCTTACAACACTGCGCAAAGTAGTGATCTGTACAGAGAGTCTTCAGCACAAAAATTCAGGCCTGGCCACCAGCACTGTCACAGATGGGTTCATGAGAACGGAAACGAAGAGTGACTTGTTACCATGCTTGGAAGAGTTTTTACTACTGTGAAAAGGGAATGTCTACAGCCTACAGTGGAGGTCACCATCTTGATGAGTGCCATCGTAACATGCTGCGACCTGGGACTGCAAAAGACGTTCCAGAATTATGTCAAGATTTATTTTCATGCCGCTACAATCACTTCACAGCTCAGCACGAAACAAGATTAGACATGATCTGGGATGTATACATCCCTCAAAGTTGAAGGCTGGCCACCCGTAGCAGAGAGGAAAGGGATTTAGGAAACGCGTCGAGCCAATCAAGTGCAGTGTCTGGACAACGGCAGGAGTTCTACGCATCAGTGACAATAAGGACTGAGGTGTTTCTCCGTCTTGGCAAAGAATGTTGCAGGCATGGACAGTTTGGACAACTGACAAACAGTCATCACCAAAACCATACTGATGACTTGCATAAATCGCCAAGATTTTGGGTCTAGCTCCAGCACCCATGAAGAGGCCGACACTCGCATTATGCTCCACCTAGAAGATGCGTTCGGGCAAGAGCATAAACAAAGTGTCAATACGCCAACAGTGACACAGCGTTGTGAGTTCTGGCCTATAAATTCAGCCCAGCGCCTCATCATCTCTGAACTGTGGATTACTTTGTGCTGGAACAAGTAGAGCTTCAAGTTCATCGCC
>JACEEZ010021621.1:40000-48996 GCA_016584305.1 Chionoecetes opilio
GGACTTTTGTGTATTGTTGTTTGTTTCTATGAACATCTTCGAGCGGCTATTGTGCAGGCCATGGATGGGAAGGGTGTTTTCGGCCATGTAACGGCGCAGGTCGGTGGCCATGCTGACACAGAAGGTTGCTGTGTCGTCCTGCACCCCAGAGGATTGAAGGAGCTCCATCGTGGCTGTTTGATGTGCAGCCATGACGGCACTATGAAAGGTTACGCCTTCGCGTTTACAGGCTGCTTTGATAATGGCCATGGCGTCTGATTCGACAGTATTAAAGATGAAGATAGTAGTGGGGCTGTGGCCGCCTGGTGGAGGAAAGCCCTTCAGGATGACAGGCTGGTTACTAAGGCTTTTCTCTGGGATTGTATTTGGATCATTATTTGCAAGTAGAGTTTTCTCTATTTTTGGAAATTTCCCACCCGGTAGAAATATCCCTTTCATAACGGAATCATCAACCATCTTACCATCTAAAATTTGATTTATTTTTTCAATAAAAATAGAGCTGAGGTAAATGCAAGTCTGACCATCAAAAAGCCCATGATGAAATGCTGCCAGAAGAGTGTAGCGGTGCGGGTGAGTTGCACTGCGGCAGGCAGGGGCCCCAGGGTCATCCTGTGCCTCAGGAATGACAGAAAAGCGGCTTAGCGAGGTTATTTCTTCTTCCATTTCACACCAGCTAAGCGAAACCTCGATAACCTCCTTCATAGTGCTGGA
This sequence comes from Chionoecetes opilio, assembly GCA_016584305.1. NCBI lineage: Eukaryota > Metazoa > Arthropoda > Malacostraca > Decapoda > Majidae > Chionoecetes > Chionoecetes opilio. Next base: position 40,712 of record JACEEZ010021621.1, read on the forward strand.
CCCCGGATGTAGTATCTGAAAAGAAATAATAATTAACTAAAGGTTTCGTCATGATTTACTGGTTGTGAAAATGGTTTCACATATTTTTTGATACCGTACCGTAGATAACACTTTAAGGCTGATTCACACTATACCTGCACGGAAACGGACCGTAACCTGACCGGCACCGGCACGTCACCGGCCGCCAACGGCATGTGTATTCACACTACACCGCCTGGTCTCCTGCAGTACGGTCGCAGTACACTTCTGTTCTTGTAACAGGAAAGATTGCTTTCGATATTACTCGCTAACTGATAGCTCACACTGATGCTACATTAACTATGTTTCGCGGTAACAGCCTAGGATTTGTGCTGAAACAGCTGATTATATATTGATTTTTACATTTACATCAAATTTTACATTGTTACATTTTGAATTATTTGTCAAATGTTTCATTTCATGTAGCCTAAATACTTTTACTTTATAATATCAAACGATGTTGTAAATATAACATAATTTTTTTTATTGTTGTAATTTATTCCCTATCTCAGCCCAGATCATATCCTTCTTCCCATTGTTGCTGTAATCTCTGTGGAACATGTCGTAAAGACACTCATGGCTCTGCACGAGTTAAATAAATTTATCTTCATCCATAGTAGAGCGATACGAGAGCGGGATCTCAACTGAGGCAAGCAACCGGTTTGTGCCGGTTTTTAGCGGAACCATGTTCACACTATAGTCTAGTATAATTAGGGTTCCACCCTGAAAAAAATATTATACTAATGAATTTGGTATCAAAAGAAGCGCAAATTTATGTAGATTAACATATCCAAAATCCTCTCAAAGTGCGTTTAGGGAACTTTGTTTACAGCTAGTTAAGTAACGGATATTTTGCAAAATGTTATCAACTTTTGTACAATTTAATCGACGTAATAGCATTTAGTAAAGACAAGAAAGAAGAAATCAAGTTGTTGTACGAAAAGCTTCAGAAAGACGCAACTAATGAGAAAGAGTTAGAAAAAAGCTCTGCCTTGACAAAAGTACGTTCACTGCTGTCTGAGAAAATGGAAAGATTGGGAGAAGCATCTACCGGCATAGCTTTGGATTCAATACATGGAGTACGTAAATGTCATCAAGATGTTCATTGCAGGTGAAAGAACCGGAAACTGGCAACTTCACTTGGATGCTATCTTTATAATGCTGAATTTATTCGCTGCAACTGGACACACAAACTACGCCAAAAGTGCACGCCTGTATCTACAGATGATGAGAGATCTTCCCTCAAACTATCCAGATATTCACAAGAAATTCACAGATGATCAATGCCACACAGTCAGAAAAAGTTATCGTTTTTGGGCAGGACTTTGGACAGATCTAGTCATCGAACAATCAATGATGCGAGTGTTAAAGAGTCGGGGTGGACTGACAAGGGGACGTGGTATGACAGACTCATTCATAACAACATGGATTCACAGTATGCATGCCTGTGCTAGCATCCACAATGTCATGACCGAGCTTACTCATAATCAACATAAAACTAGTGAACAACACGTCGATCTTGGTGCAATTAGATTAAAGAGAGACAAAGCAGATCTTGCAAAATTGAAAGATTGGCTAGCAAGAAACAATCCATTCAACGAAGAAGAACCTTTTCTCAAGAGCATCTCCACAGGATTGACTGTTACTAAAGAAGACCAAATCAACTGTGATGATGCTGAACAAGTAGGGAAAGCTATTCAAAGACAGCTTGATGAAGTGCCTTTCTCAAGAGTAAAGATCAAACGTAAAGACCAGATACGTACACTAAAGTATTTGAAGAATGGGGTGCAATTTGAGAAAGACAAAATCCATGTCGATCCGATGCTACTATTTCGCGCTTGTTGGTGCTCGTGGAGAGAGATGGTGATATGAAAGAATGTTTTAAGTACGAGTGACACCAATACCTACGTCACTATTTGACCACGGAATGATGCGGAAACCAAACAAGTCAGCTTTAGGTAGAGCCATTAAGCAGGATGTTTCAGCAGCCACACCACCAGTCTCATCATTTCATGTACTTGACGGAGGCACACTGCTGCATAAGGTGAAGTGGCCACCTAAAAGCACATACGAAATCATCATCAAGCATTATGTGTAGTTTGTCAATGGCAAGTATGGTCTATCTTGCGTGGTTTTTGATGGCTATGACAATGGTCCTTGCATCAAAGATCATGAACACAAAAGGAGAGTAGGGAAGATATCTGCTAATGTTACTGTTGCATTGCAGAACAAACCTACATGCAACCAGGAAGCTTTTCTTAAGAATTCCAAAAATAAGTCACAGTATATTTCATTACTGACAAAAGCCCTAAAAGATGAAGGTCATGATGACAAAGCATTGATGACACACTCAGATTGTTCTGGCTGCATTAGAATATGCTTCAAAAGAGGACAAAAGGCCGGTGACAGTGGTGGCAAACGACACTGATATTCTTGTACTGTTGATGTTCCACTGGGAAGCTCACATGAACATCTTCATGCTGTCAGACGCTGGCAAGAAGCAATACGAATGTTGGGACATTGCAAGCTTGGTGTCATCAGCAGGAGGTTTGGTCACAAGACATTTTTTTTCCATCCATGCCTGGTCTGGTTGTGATACGACATCAGCGATTTATGGTCAAGGTAGGCAATGTTATTAAGTTGTCTGATTCCCACTTAATACATTTCAGTTGAGACATCCTGCACTAGAAACGAATTACACCCAATAAAATACTTTTTGTAGCAGCTTCAGTTGAAATATCTGATATTTACTTTGCATGTGTCTAATTCTTATATGTAAAACGTTCACAGGAAAGACTTCACTTCTGAAGAAGTTTCAGCAGAAAGATATTGAAGATTATCACAAGATTGCTGAGATATTCGAAGATGATACGGCTTCAGCAGACGAAATTGGCAATGCTGGGTTCAGACTTTTGTGAATTGGTAAGTAAAAAGCACGAATTGTTCATCAGTAGCATTATCAGTGTTTCAATACGTAATTTGAACTCATGGAAATAGCATTGTTTATGGGGAAGCTTTTCCTGAGAGAATTTTTTGTTCTTTCCTAGATACAAGGGGAATGATGGAAATTATCTTTTCGAACATCGTTACAACGCATTCATGCGCTTTGCAGCAACAGCAACTACTACCATAAAACCACAGAGTCTACCACCAACAGAAAGAGCAGCCTATTTTCATTCCCTTCGTGTTCATCTGCAAGTCATTGAGTGGAAATCACTGATGAGCGTCACATTACCGGCAGAAGACTGGGGTTGGTAGCTTCAGCATGGAATGTACGAGCCAGTCATGACCGATTTGGCCCCAGCTCCCGAGAAGATATTGAAATTTGTGAGATGCAACTGCAAGTTGATGGGGAAAAACGTTTGTGGGACGAACGCATGCACATGTAGGAGAACAGGATTACGATGTATCTCAGCGCGTGGTCAGTGTTACGGAAAAAAATTGCAACAACGCAAAAGACGACATGGATGGCGATGAAATGTCCGAGGATTTGAACATTTTTGAAATTCTGGAGTCAGAGTGCAATTTGTTTGTTGATGTTTAGGTTTATCAACATGATATGATACTTATTCTATCTCTTTTGTGTTAGTTTTCGAATATAAAGACAAACTTCGTGATTTTTTTTTGTTTCAAAACAGTGTGGAATTCAGAAGCTTTCGCTTTCATCATCAATGACGTCATCAATAGGTATTCAAACTTTCCAAACCTTATTTGAAATCAATTAGATCTAATGTATGTAAAGTTTCGTCTTAAAAAGCTAAAGAATTTAGCAGTTATAATGATTTTTCAACCTGGTTTTATTCTGAAATTTGTGTAAGTTAGGGGTATTTTGACAAAATACCCCCTGTTACTTAACTGGCTGCAAAACAATTTCCCCAAACACACTTTGAGAGGATTTTGGATATATAAAATTGCGCTTCTTTTGATACCAAATTTATTAGTATAATATGTTTTTCCGAGTTTAATCATTATAAGGCCAATTTTTACTAGACTACTATTCAACACAGACATGCTCCGGACCGGACCGTAAACCTGCACGGACCAGTAAAATATTATCGCCGAGAATCTTGACCGGCAACTGCCGGTGACGGTCCGTGTTGGTCAGGTGCCGGTCCGCTCTGGTGTGAATACACCAATGGTTTATCATTGAAGAATATTTTGCCGGTCCGGTCCGGTACGTTACGTGCTGGTCACGTTACGTATAGTGTGAATCAGCCTTTAGTCGCCAGATGTAATAATGTCGCCAGTCGCCATATATTACGAATTATAGCATCACTACTGATTTTGTATGTGCCACTGAAAATGATACACAGTAGTTTATATCATGACTATATAATCTAGCCTGTTTCAGCGTTGTTTCATGCTTTGTATCTGCAAGTATAAACTGTTTCAAATTTCGCTATTCGTTTTTTTTTCACGCGACGACGACGGCTGGAGGTCACTCAGAACATAAACACTAGCTGGCGATCTTTGTGTAGGTCTCGAATCTGGTGTTATTTTTGAAATTTGTTCATTTATAGCCATATTCTGGGACATCATATCCTCTGCCTCCTTACAGTAGTGGGAAGGGCACAAAGACGATGAATAACAGTAGATCCTTTAATGGGGAGAACTGATGAAGGAAGACAAGCGGACAGCCAGGTTTACAAGGGGGAGCCACCGAGTCAACTAACTCGCCCGCGGCGCAGCGCGGGGCAACGTTTCCAGATATTGCCAGATATGATAAATCGGAGTGCCTCGTTGCTGGATTCCTTGATGTGCTGTTGAAGAGTATCTAACACCTCTTCAACGGATAACGTAGAGTCTGGAGGCATCTGTAAAGTGTGCTCCAGCACCCTCTGAGTCTCCAGTGACAGACACATCCTTAACTGAATCAGCTGCTTGGGCAGAGGCAAACTCGCTAAATCTACCATCGTCGCGTAATCTGCCTACCGCCGTCTCCACTCTGAAGGTCTGGGGCTGGATGTTCGAACGTTCGTAACTTTCCGCCTCTAAGATCATCTTGGAGTGTTCATAGCAGCCATCTTAGATCTTGGGCTACGAACACTACATAAATGTATTATCAAAGGTTCGTCCGAATGTTCTTAGCTCACGATGATGCGATCTTCAAGCTCGTTCCTTTCCGTTCCGACCACGAGGAATGGAACTCAGCTGACTGTCGCTTGGCCAATCAGAGGAAAGATTTCATCAACCTTTGAGATTGTTAGCCAATCATAATGCAGTTAGAATGTAAACAAATATCATATGGCGCGTCCCCACACAACAAATTACAGACTTATAACCTCAATATAACATGAACTGGTAGATTCTAGTTCTTTCCTGCCCTTAGGTCTCACTAGGAGGTTATTGGTAGGGTTAGATAAGGTTATAATGAGGTTAGGTTGGTATCCAGTCATTTCGCCCACATGCCATTTCGCCACACCATGGAGTCATTTCGCCCACACTATGGAGTCATTTCGCCACACTATGGAGTCATTTCGCCCACACTATGGAGTCATTTCGCCCAAGATTACTGGTGGTTCATTCCATTTCTGCCTGCGGAAGATATAAGTTACATGACTCCGTGACATGGATCGTGTGGGCGAATTGACTTTAAAGTGGGCAAATTGACTCTTACATGTGGACGAAATGTCTTGTCGGCGAATTGACTCGTACATGTGGGCGAATTGACTCTTACATGTGGGCGAATTGACTCTTACATGTGGGCGAAATGTCTTGTGGGCGAATTGACGTGTGGGCGAAATGACCGGTAACCGGTTAGGTTAGTATTATTTTGGGGGGTCTTTTAGGACTTTAGGTGGGGTAAGGGGATGTTAAAGGGGGTAAGTCTCCCACTTTATAATTACGTTTTAGAGATATTTGAAGGGATTTGTGAAGGTCTTGATAATATCTTGATAGGTCTTGATATTGATAATTTGTTTTTTCCTTGATATCATGCTACTAAACCAAACCCCACCTCTAACCTAACCTAACCTAACCTAGTCTGATTTAACCTAACTTAAGACGACTAAACCAAACCCCACCTCTAACCTAAACTAACCTAATCTGATTTAACCTAACTTAACAGTTTATGGCTGAAATAACGGTAGATTTTCGGTAGTACGTACATGTAACGCCATTATTATTCAATCGTACCATGGGAAATGGGGTTCAAAATACTCAGAATGAAGAAATCTACACGATGATGTAGGTAAGAATCCTAGGACTTTTGAAAGCCCACTACCAAATCTAATACCCACCCATTTTAGGGTGGGTATTATTAATGGGATATATTATCCAAGTAACTAGACAATACCTGGAAATGTCGCCGATAGGAATTCTCGCCAACGTTCCTATTTTTTTTGCCTGAACAGTTAGGTTAGGTTAGGTTGGCCAGTTGACTATATGTCTAGGTTAGGTTAGTGATTGAGCGGGGGTGATTCCCTCCCCCAGCTCAGCATTGAAATAATACCGACTTGACATATTACAGTAGATGGGTTAGGTTGAAATGAAAGCCTGCATTCTAGTGATTTTTATGTGCTTTAACCCCACAATTTCAGTGGTCGTGAACTTGCCTAGAATAACATTTCACTACCCTAGCTTCCATCATTGAACCATTCATTCAATACTTTCGCTTTACTCACATACCATCTCTTAGAGTTGGAGTAGAATGTACCTACTCTTCTCAGACATCCTTGCCCACCAATCACACATTCCTTTATCCTCTACACACTCTTCTAAGTAAATATGCAGTTTCAACCAATACTCCCTTATGACCAATACTCTTCTGACATAACTGGGGGGGCTACGCCCTCCAAGACCCCCTGCTAGTTACTAATCTAACTCGGGCATTGATTACGTAACCTAACCTCACTGGGGGGGGGGGGGTTCGCCCCCCCAGATCCCCATGTGTTATTTTTTCATTTCCGACAGCTTTTGTGTGGGCTAGAAATACTCCTTATAATAAGAACGAAACGTTCAGGGTACTTAAAACCACCGATTGGTTGTGTTGTATTGTATTGGTCTATACTGCACTTATAAAAAAAAAAAAAAAAAAAAACTATGTATTTCAATTTTCCGCTTACAGTATACATGCATTCGTTTCGCATTTATAGTCGTTTCGTACACTCAGGTCAGAGTTTAACTTGATGACTAGAGTTACGAAACGACACACCAGGTATATATGTACGAAAAAACTCAAAATCAGTGTACGAAACAGCTAACAAAACCTGGGTACGAAACAACTTGTGTACGAAACTCCCTGTATTGCTAGTCCATCCGTATCCTTCACTTGACTCACTCTCTCCATCTCATCCTTGTCTCCTATTCTCCTCCTTCACTTCCCGCATCTTCCTCTCCCATATCATCTCATCTATACACTTCTAGCACAAGACACATTTCTTTTTTATTTGCACTTCACTCATTCCAGTCACCTATAGGCATTCGGCAGCATACCATTCATTGCACCCTTTTTTTTTATTCACATTCCCCCTACAGCGTCCTGACCAACCATAAACAACTCAACATGAAATAAACAACTAATAACATAACTTTAAATGGCTTGTATATTAGAAAAACCTTCATCATGCGACCCTACGAACAGTGTGCGAGTGGTCTTCAGCAACCTTAGCACTACGGTGGAACAAAATATGGCGGATGGATGTTCTAGCATTACATTATCTTATAACAACACAATTGGTATTAATGGACATGTTATTACTAAATAAGCAGTACATGAGAACAGCAGGGCTGTAATAAACAATACTGTAAAAGGCTACATGGCATCGTGTCAGGGAGGGGTAGGATGGAACACGTGACTCAGCTGATCGGCGTGAGGCCTCGCAGCCTAGTCCATCCTTCCTCCCCCGCCCCGATGCATTGCCACTTAGCCTTGTACAGTATTGTTTATTACAGCCCTGCTGTTCTCATGTACTGCTTATTTAGTAATAACCTGTCCATTAATACCAATTGTGTTGTTATAAGATAATGTAATGCTCCATTACTAGTAAACATTATGATTAAATCATACAAAATGTCACCGAGCGGCAACCGCCTGCCATGGTGAAATTACTGGCCGCGCTAATTTTCTAACTTCATCTCACGTCTAAAGGAAGCTTCAAAAGCATATGGTTATAGAATATTTTGTGCTTAGAATTACATGTTCTTTCACCTGTATCAATATTTGCAGAAACTCGTGTTACACCCTGTATATTGGTACGCGTAGGTCTGAAAGTGAAATATAGTTATTCGAATTGCGGGCGTAAAGGTAGTTTCGCTTCAAATTGGTT
>JACEEZ010021621.1:49123-69123 GCA_016584305.1 Chionoecetes opilio
AGAACCGGGTCTTGGTGAACGAGGCGGCTGGCACCAAAGGCGCAAATCGAGTTGTCGCTACTCTATATAATACAGGTACTCTAGACCAGGGTGGTGAACGTCGTGAACACGCGCTATTAGGATACCTATATTACAGAAGGTAGCGTCAAATCGATTTATGGACGTCATGTTGAATCCTTTTGCCGCGCCGCTCACCCTATGTGTGCGCGCGCGCTCTCTCTCTCTCTCTCTCTCTCTCTCCTCTCTCTCCTCTCTTCCTCTCTCTCACTCACTCACTCACCTCACTCACTCACTCACTCACTCACTCACATCACTCACTCACTCACTCACTCACTCACTCACTCACCACACTCACCTCACTCACTCACTCACTCACTCACTCACTCACTCACTCACTCACTCACTCACTCACTCACTCACTCACCTCACTCACTCACTCACTCACTCACTCACTCACTCACTCACTCACTCACTCACTCACTCACTCACTCACTCACTCACTCACTCACTCACTCACTCACTCACTCACTCACTCACTCACTCACTCACTCACTCACTCACTCACTCACTCACTCACTCACTCTCTCTCTCTCTCTCTCTCTCTCTCTCCTCTCTCTCCCCTTCCTCTCTCTCTCTCTCTCTCTCCTCTCTTCTCTCTCTCTCTCTCTCTCTCTCTCTCTCTCTCTCTCTCTCTCTCTCTCTCTCTCTCTCTCTCTCTCTCACTAGCAAATCTACGATAATTGTAGGCAAATAAGATTAGATAAAGAATAGAGTTGTAAGATATAAAGTATAAATGAGCATTATCATGAGAATCTCTCAACGCACTCTACCTCTGCGACATCAAAGCATCTCTCTGACGGGCTCAAGCTAGCCCGTGGTCCTCCCCTGCTGGAGGCCCGATAGACACAAGCAAACAAAATGAGAATCTCAGATACGGTGACAGAAGGTGTAACAGAAACAAGATATTGAAGAGTTTCATAGAGTTGATAAATATTTATGTGGCAAACACAGGCCAATAATGGTAACTTTTCATAGCCAAATGATAATGAAAGAAATGATTGGCACGAGACATGCGTGACTACATTGATATATAAGAACATAGGGATACTGGACACTGTGATAAGGAACCATGGGAACTGGTTTATAGACAGACTAAGAATCCCTAAAAAATAACATGATTGCAGAAATGAGGTTTGGTGATGTATTATGTTAATGGAAAATTTTGAAGCATTGCTTTAATATATCATACTTTAATCCTCATGGAAAACTTAGCCAGTATGATCTGAAACCTGTGCAATGGCAATTATACTTGTGTTTATATTAAGACGACTGCAGATTTAAAGTTTGAGCTTTAGTCTTAATTTAGTATCTTTGATTCATACTGCATTATAATTCAGTAATGTACATGGACTTTGTGTCTAGAATTCTACATATTATCATCACTATAAGTGCAGTTTAAACCAATACACGATCGGTGGTTTCAAGTATCTTGAATGTTTTATTCTAATCATAAGGAGTATTTCTAACCCATACAACAGCTGTCGGAAATGAAAAATAAAACTAGGGGGGTCTGGGGGGGTCGACCCCCCCCCCAGTGAGGTTATAGGTTACGTACTCAATGCCCAGGTTAGGTTAATTAACTAGTAGAGGGATCTGGGGAGAGCGCAGCCCCCTCAGTTATGTCAGGAGAGTATTGGTCAATAGGGAGTATTGGTTGAAACTGTATATTTATACCTTATCATCATTACAAAGGAAATAAATCATAATAATCGAATGAAATATCCTAACGTAGTGCCTAGCCTAGGTAACTTTTTAATCAAAATACTACATGGATATTCCTTAATCCTCGCTTATGAAATATTTTATACTAACTTAAATGGTAAATAAGAGTGAGCTTGAACACCTAGTAAACCTAGAATAGACTCAGTTATCAAGTACGCGTTAGTACAGAGACGATGAGTGTTTTGAGAAAAGACAAAACAAACATATGGAAGGGATGAAAAGTGCATGTAGTTGACGTATACGTATTACAGGAACTACCACGTGTATATCTATATACCAGCCTCCTGTAGTTTCCTTATGTTCTGATGTACTATAGTGTCTGACAACACAACAATGAAACATACCTGACACAAATAAGATGAACGATAAGGTGTCCATCTCGAACGACTGATTTTGTTTGCCCACAATTTCTTTCTTTTAGGGCTTGCAGGTAATCTGTAGGGCTTGAAACCCTTCTCAGACCTATTGTGTCATCTGACATGCAGCGGCACGGCATGACACTGTTTATAAGCAGCAAAAATAGACTGAGAACCTCCGCAGGTCTAGGGTGAACGGAGAGGCCCCGGATTCAAGGTGGCGCCCAGTAGCGTTTAACATAGGACCAATGGGTGGCGTTACCCTCCTTATACAGCGATTCTAGTGCAGCTGGGAGAGAGGGAGGATTCAGAAAAATGGGGACTGGGGAGGACGCTCGCCTGCTTCGGGTCGCTTCAACCCCCAGGTTGCCACATATCGCACTCCACTGTGTGTCACATCTACGCTCATAACGTTTCCTTCTAATACTTTCCTGCATGCTCCTATAACTAAACACTTTCTTAAGGCATGCATTAATCACCTAATGCCTCCAAATAACCCCTGGAGGTAAATACATGTAATGCATGCTTCCATATGTTAAATTATTATTTCTTAAGTGTTTTTACTCAGGAGGATATACAGATGGTACCTGTAAGAGTGTGGCCCAGGGTCATGAAAGCCGAGATATCCTTGAGAGCTTTATTGTTGACAAGTACAAGACCGACGCGGGGCCAAGACTGAGCCCCGCTTGCAGGAGACTCCATGCTTCCAACGGGATGTCCCCGCAACACATAAAATGTTCCTTTAAACTCCAACACCCCCCTTCCATTGCAACAAATCCCCCTTGGGATGACACATAGAACACTGTTGCAATCCTAAAAATGAATAGGAATAATTGGACTGCTAAGGAGTAGAAAATAATATGACACTTAAGGCACATAATCCTGTAGGTATGAGGGGCCTTTCCTGGCGCGCTGCGGCCTGCCCTGCTGGGGCATGTCGCTGATGTCCTGTCGGGGATGGGCCCTCCTGCCGGCAGGGTCAGGCGCCGGGTTGTCAGGCATGGCGGGAGCGGGGTGAAGGTGGCGCCGGTTGCGAAGGGAGATTCTGCCGCTGCCATCCAGCTTCACCAAGTACTGCCTCGGGCCAGACGTGTCTACGATGACGCCTGAGCCCCGTTTCCTGGTTCTGCACCCGGACCCACTGACTGAGGGCGAGTGGACGCAAATCGTAGGCAGTCTGGTTCCACCTCTCCGCCGCTAAATCTCCTGTGAGTGCCATGGCCCGCTCTCTGCCCCTCAGCATCCTTGCCCATTTGTCGCTGACGCTGTAGTGCCTTCTCGCAGCGGGAACGGAATCCCTTAGCTGCCGTCCCATCAGCAGCTGGGCAGGGGACGCATCCGTGCTCTGTAATGGCGTTTTGAGGTACTGCAGGAAGGCCTTTGCTGCCGCGTCGGAGTCGAGCGAGCCCCCTGGCGAGATGTTGCCCCCGAGGATTTTCTTGGCCGACTTCACTGCAGCCTCTGCTCGCCCGTTAGACTGTGGGAAGTGCGAGGACGACACCCGCAGCGTTACGTGCCAGGCGGTGAAGAATGTTTTTGCCTCCTGGCTCACCAGGCTGGTACCGCCGTCGCACGACAGCACTTCAGGGATGCCGAATCTCCTGAACCATATTCTAAACGCGGGTATTAGCCTAGTGCTGGAGCACCCGCCGGGCAAATGCTCTACCTCCAGCCAGCCAGTCAGTCTGTCGGCGTAGGCGAGGTAAGTGTTACCGTTGAGCTGGAATAGGTCCGCCACGGCCTGCTGGAAAGGGTACTCAGGTGCTGGCGTGGGCAGGAGAGTCTCGGCGGGATGGGAGGGGGCCGTGTGCTCGCACAGTTGACAGTGACGCCGCCGCTGCTCTACCTCAGCGTCAATGCCCGGCCAGTACACCGACTGTCTGGCCCTGCGGAGCATGGAGTCCCTCCCCTGGTGCCCTGCATGGAGGTTATCGAGCACTGCACGATGGAGGGACGCCGGAATCACCAACCGCACGTGCCCCTGGTCACTGGAGTATGTGACGGCGTCGCCCTGGCACGATAGGTTGCGCCTCATTCTGTAGAAGGGGCGAAGAGCGAGAGGCTCTGCATCCTTGCGGTCCGCCCAATCCCCTGCAGATACTCGCTCACGCAACAGTCGGTAGTCGTCGTCCCTGCAGGCCTCCTCTTGAACTCTGTCGAAATCCACGATGGTCCCGTCATCGCCCTCCAGGGCGCACGCTGTAGCTGCAGCGACGAAGGCACATATCTCCTCCTCTTCAGCTAGGTCTGTCTCGTCCGGCTCGCCATGCAGCAACGGGTACCTGGAGAGAGTGTCTGCCGCACAATTGGCCTTGCCCTTCAAGTACTTCACGCGGAACGTGTACATCAGCGTTTTCTCCTTGAGGTTTAGTATGCATGGGTTGCTGATGTATTTCAGCTCCTTAGTTTTGAAGATCTTGGTGAGCGCCCGGTGGTCGGTGACGAAGGTGAGGTTCATGCAGCCCAGGAGGAAGAGGCGCGCCTTTTTCATGCACCAGGCGATTGCGAGAGCTTCTCCCTCCAGCGTTGAGTAGTTCTTTTCCGCTGCCGTTAGGTGGCGGCTGCCACACAAGGCCGGTTTCCACCCGCCCTTGCAGCACAGGGGTGACTCCTGTGACACGTACTCACAGTACTGCTGCATGACCAAGAAGCTGATGCCGAGGCGACTGTAGTCCGTAAAGACTGCGGTGGGCCGTGTGACGTCGTAGTACCTGAGGCCCTCACTTGTTAGCTTGCCTATGGCCTCTCTCGTCGCCTCAAATATGGCCTGCAGCTGGTTGTCCCAGTACACCACCTTTCCGGACGGCCGCTTGAGAAGCTCCCTGAACGGCTCCATCAGGGGGGCTGTGGTCAGGAAAGGGGCTACCTGGTTTACCAGACCGAACCAGGATCGGATGTCGGTGAGGGAGGGCTTTGCTGGCATCTGGAATTCCGTGATGCTGCAAAGGAGGTCCTGACTCGGCTGATAGTCCTCCCAGCCCAGCAGATAGCCCGCGAAGGTCACACTCCTCCTGCAGAAGTGGAATTTTTCCGGCCTTAGCGTGATCCCGTTCTCTGCACACGTCTGCAGGAAATCATACGTGTGCCAGAAGGCTTCGGCGATGGTGTGGTCATGCAGCAGTGTGTCGTCAACGCACTTCAGCTTCCTCGGAACATCTGGGATCACCTAGTCGAAGCGCTTGGTGAAGGCGTCCTGTGAGGCACAGTGTCCCATCGGGGTGCGCAGGTAGCGGTATCGCCCCCACGGAGTTATGAACGTTGTGAGTCTGCTGCTCTCCTTGTCGAGGGCGATCTGGTGGTACCCCGAGTACGCGTCTGTCACAGTCTTGAATGTGTGTTTCGGCACGCTGGTAATCATGTCGAAGGGCGGGCGGGTGTGGTGGGTCTCACGGCGGCACGCCTTGTTGAGCCGCTGGTAGTCCACAGTCCTGCGTGGCCGCCCGTCCTTTTTGGGCACCACAACCATGCGCGAGCACCACTCCGTCGGCTCCCTCATCGGAACAGGCTCGATGATGCCCCTCCGCACGTCCTCATCAAGCTGCCTGCGTACTTCGTCGTAGAAGTGGTGAGGGATCGTGGCGGGGGCATGAACTGCGTAGGGTTGCGCGTCGGGCCGCAGGTGAATATGGTGGGGAGGCCCACTCATCTCTGGTAGCGGCGAGCGGTCTACAGCAAACGCAGTGCGCCCAAAGTGCCCCAGAAACCCCTTTTCTAGGCGGTCCACGTTTTCCTCTGTCAGGTCGTACGGGGACACTGTGGGGCGGGCTGGGGGTTTTGGTGTGTCTTCCACGGTCACACCACCCACTGTTGGCAACATGCTGGGAAAGTTTGGGGGCACAAGGCTGAGGTCCTTGCACACCTGCAGTGACAAATACAGCTGACGTACACCAACAGCAAAGTGCAGGACTGCCTTGGCTGATACGTGTCCCAGCGTGAACTCACGCGTCTTGCTGCCCAGGACGTTGATACGGCCCCCGGCGAGGTGATTGATATTGGCGGTGGGGCGCTGGAGCGTCTTCGGGGACAGGCCAAGAGCATCCATGAGGTGGCACCCCGCGACGCACACCTGTGCGCCCGTGTCAGCCACCGCCAACACCTCGAGCGCGCCCGGTGAGTCACTGCACGACACACCCACCCTCAGGCTGGCTGACAGTCCCTCGGAGCCGCCCACCGTGATGCCTCCGGTGGTGCTCGGTGGCACCTCGCGTGTTTGGGACCGGCACACGCGCCTGAAGTGGCCTGTCTTCCCGCAGTTGTGACATGTGACGAAGAGGGCTGGACACTTTTTCTCCCCTCCGCATCTGCAGCCACAGTTACGGCAGCACTTCGCGGGGCGTTTGTCATGTGAGGCCATGGCCGAGGCGTCTCTCTGTTGGGAGATCCGACTGGCCCCCGCCGCCACCTCGGTGGGAGAGGTTTCCTGTAGCCCCTCCGCTGCCGCCACACGCCTGCCCGCGCCGTGCGTTGCCGCTGTTTTCTCAGCCGACTCGAACATCTCACAAATCTTAATACCGTCACTTGCATTGTGTGACTGGGGCAGGCTACGCAGGACCTCGGTTTTCATGCGAAGGTCAGCCAGCCCCATCACTAACTTCTTTGCTAGCATAAAATCACTGAGATTACCGGCACAATGGGGGCAACGAAACTCGCACTCCGCCGCTTTGGCTCTACACTTGACCAAATACAAACACACACTTTCCCCAGGCTCCTGGGTGCACTCAAAGAAATCTGCCCACGCCCCCACTGTACACTTCGGCCCAACAACGACGCGCTGCGCTACACTGATCGCTTCCTCTGTCGACATCATAGGGTAGGCCTGCCCGTCCACCAGTGCGTCCCAGCACTGCTGAACCTCACCATCACACAGCAGCCTAACGTAACCTGCGGCCAGAGGCGCTGCCCAGCCGCAGCCTTGACTGTAACACCTCACGCTCCGGGCCCATGCCTCGAACTGCGACGGAGACATGCCCATGGTGACCCTCGCTGGGGCCGCAGGCGGTGCTGGGGTGCGTTGTGTAGGCCATTGCGGGTGCGGCGGCGGCTGGCCTGCAGGTAACTGACCTGGGACTCCAAAGGACGGCAGTGGTTGCCATACCGGTGTGTAGTGTACAGGTGGTGGTACTGTCCAGGGCGGTGGTGTTGTGTGCGCGCCCTGAGGTGAGCCGGCCGGCTCTGTTTTGTATCGTCGTTTCTCAATTCCCGCTTTCAGTCCCCCAATTGTCGGCACAGGGGACTCTCGGGACCCTAGGCCACCCGTGTAGGTAGACTGCGCCATGTAAGAGTGTGGCCCAGGGTCATGAAAGCCGAGATATCCTTGAGAGCTTTATTGTTGACAACTACAAGACAGACGCGGGGCCAAGACTGAGCCCCACTTGCTGGAGACTCCACGCTTCCAACGGGATGTCCCCACAACACATAAAATGTTCCTTTAAACTCCAACAGTACCTGATAGTGAACAGGGCGATCTGATAGAAGTTTTTTAAGTGGATAAAGGGATACAGTAAAGGAGATGTAGGAAAAGTTCTTTCGGCTAGTAATCTGGGAGAACAAGAAGTAACGGATTCAAGCTAGAAAAGCGTAGATTTAAAAAAGAAATAGGGAAAAACTGGTTCACAAATAGGGTGGTAAATTATTGGAATGGACTCAGTAGACAGGTAGTTAGTGCAGAGTCATTAGGGAGCTTTAAAAGGAGGCTAGATAATTTCATGGATGGGGATGAAAGGTGGATGTAGGTACAGTGTTAAGTAACAGGAACTACCTCGTGTAGGTCTCACGGCCTCTTGTAGCTTCCTTATTTTTTTATGTTCTTATGTTCTTATATAATATATATTATATATATATATATATTATATATATATATATATATATATATATATATATATATATATATATATATATATATATATATATATATAATCATGATAAAGGTCGTGTTGTGTATAATGTGCATGTTCTGCGTGACCTATTTTACATTATCTCATGGTGCCGCCCATTACTAAAAATTCGTCGGTGATGTTTCATCACAATCCACACTGACTGGCATCTTTCTCTTCAGCGGTCAGAGCAGTACCAGCCTCGAGTGTCAAGCGCCTAGGGAGATGTGGTGAGCCAGTAATGTCACGCGGCCCCCATGCAGTGTCCTCGGCCGCGGCAGCTCGCCGTCCAGAGTTCGCTGGTTCGAAAGTTCGCTGCTTCGAAAGACCCCTGTACCCAATGGAAGACAACAGTGTAAATAGTATGTGCCATGATGACCGGCTTGAGTGAGTGGTCCAAGGCGTCGTCATGCTGCAGGTGACACCACAAACTCTCCAGTCATGTCACTCTACTTCAGTGCCAACCAGGTGAGCCCAGCCAGGGTTGCAGGTCTGGTCCTCACCTGAATCTTGTATGCTTCTATGAAAATTTTTATCCTCAGGTATGCATTTTATATTGGTGATCGCCAAAAGATTATTGCAGTGCTGCACACATATTTTACTCACACGATATGTCGCTGGTGAAGTCTAAAGCAGTGGTTCTTAACCTTTTCAGAGGCACCGAACCTTAACAAAAACATCCGCACACTGGCCTAACCCCACAAATATGGGAAGAGAAAAACTATTTTACAAAAATAAAAGAGAAATAGCTTCAAAATTCAACAGATATTTGAATAACTAGACGAATACATTTTATTCTAATAGATACAAAAATTAGAGAAAAATTGCCTTAAAATTCAGGTGTATATTTGGATAATAAGAAGGAAGGAAGGAAGGACTCAGAAGCAGTGGCATATATAGGTCCTTGGAAAGGCGGGGAGGCACAGAGGTAAATCCAGGATTGTTTTAAGACGGGATGGGGCGAGCGAAGCGAGTCTCTACAGCTGGGGGGATCTGAGGAAGGGGTCAGGAAATTTGTTGAAAATCAAGCATATTCAGGGACATTTTGAGGCCTCAGCGAAGGATATATTGCACTAATTTGATATTCAATGGCAAAACTAGTTTTGTCCCAAAAGGGGGGGGGGCGTGGCCGAGTGCCCCCCCCCCCCAATATGCGCCACTGCTCGGAAGGGATAGAGGCGGGCGAGCACACACACACATACACACCCACACATAAATCATAACATATCTCTCTCCATGCACCGCGTTGCTTAATTTTACTTTAATTCGCGTATAATTTGCTCTGGTGAATAATATGGCGTTACAATATTAGCAAAATTTAAATGTTTTTTGGAGGGCCTCCTCAGAACCCCTGACCCTGAGACTGGCTCACCGAACCCAAGTTAAGAACCACTGTTCTAAAGCGTTTCAAAGGAAATAAAATATGAAATACCGACATTGTAAATCTATAGGTACCCATCCACTTGAAGGTACCTTGATCTCGGCGGGGCACCACTTGTAATGTTACTGGTGACCATACCGGTTCAATACACCATGGTCGGCTTTCTACAGCAAGTTACGTCGGTTTCCCACATCTCTGACCCGATGGTCCTCACTCGATGACACCAATTCACACCATATAATTGTTCTTAATAGCTTAATTTCCAGCACCTCTACTTTTTATCCTGCCCTTGTATTCAACGCCCATGCAGTTGGACCTACAATTCCCTCAACGTACTGGCACCATTTTTGCCTGCACAGACAGATCTCTCTTTTCCCCAAACTTCCCTAAATGCTGCAACAAACCTGAACTCCATTTTCCACTGTATGGCTCATCTCTGCCTCCATGGGTAGTTGGCCTCCTAGGGTGGCCATTTTCAAATTTCCAAAAAGGAGGATTTTTTTTTTACCGTCCAAAATTTTTCTAAAAACTTTTACCATCCATTTTTTTGCCATCCTTTTTTAAAAAACCCAAATTCTTTGGTCCACTAATGGTTGAAAGGGGTTTTCCTTTTCGGCATTTCCTTAAGGGGTTAGTGTAAGAACAAGAAAGTCAACCGATCTCCACCGCGGCTTTGAGCAAACTGACAGTTTTGTATGTGCATGGTATTGCCAACGTGTCTCATACACGTAGGATACGGAGTTACGGATTGTCAACGGCTCCGCGCTAGTGTTGACAACGGCAAATACATACTAAAAATATATCGATGGTGATTATAGCACGCTTGCTGTTTTTATACGTGCAAAATAATGCACATGAATCTGTTTAAACTAGCTCTAAAAAAAAGGAGGACAAATTAACGTCTGGCTTGAGGTGGCGCCGGACGGAGGACAGAGTGCTAAAAAGCCGGACTGTCGGCGAAAAACCGGACGTCTGGCCACCCTACCATGGACCCGACTCCCTTGCCTCAATGTCCACTCCCAAATATCGAAACCTTTTCCCTGTATATTTTTATAGTCTCTCACCATTCAGCATTATATCAACCCCTCCTATACCTCCCTCCCTCCCTACACACACACACACACACACACACACACACACACACACACACACACACACACACACACACACACACACACACACTGTCACTGTTACTGCCACGATGGTCAAGTTGATAGCGTGCTGGCCTGCCATTCTGTGGTAGCCGGTTCGAATCCTCACTGCTCCCGGAGATTTTTCACTGACAAATTCGTGTGGTTACTGTACCTCTTGAGCAAGGGGATGGAGGTGTGTGGTGTGTGAGGTCCCAGCATTGCCCAAAGATTGGTAATAATGAGCTCCAAGCTCGCACAGGGAGGCATATTCTCGTTTTCTGGAACAGTATGTGGCGTTTATTCTTGAACACGTCAAGTTAAGTTACGTTAGGTTACGGTCAGGTTAGGTTAGGTTACCTTGACAGTTACTCTTAAGAAACTTTGTGTGGGAATCACAATGAGGGTATTATCGAGAAAATTCTATGGTTAGTTTCGGAGCTATAGGCAAGCGTCTTCACTCGGAAACCACATACTCGCATAAAGTTGGGCATAGACCACTGTATACCTGGACTGCGCATGGAATATCGGCCTGTCGCACAAGGGGCTTAAGTCGGAGGGCCGCTCGGATATATATATATATATATATATATATATATATATATATAATATATATATATATTATATATATATAATATATATATATATATATATATATATATATACGGATCATATAGACTGGTTTATCAGTATATATGATATACTGTAATCTTCGTAAATGTTTGTTCTATAATATTATCAAATAAAAAACAGTAAAACACGCTAAAGAAATGCCATTACGAGACTATGAAGAAATATGCATGAACTTAATATTCACTTCAACTCTTCGCCATTTAAAACTTTGCGAGTCAACTTTTATCATGAAGGGTATCAATAGAAGCGCAATTTTATTAGCTTTCCATTATTATATTTCGTTATCTGATAAATGAAATAGAACCATGCATAAATTAGCGTTAACTAAATAAATAAAATCATCAATCGGGTAATTTTCCCGATTGATGATGTTATTAATTTAGTCAACGCTAATTTATACACGGTACTAATTCATTTATCAGAAAACAAAATATATAAGTAAATAAATAACATCATCAATCTGGAAAATTACGCGATTGATGATTTTATTTATTTATTTAATGCTAATTTATGCATGGTTCTAATTAATTTATCAGATAACGAAATATAGCAATGGAAAGCTTATAAAATTGCGCTTCTATTGATACTCTTCATTATAAAAGTTGACTCGCAAAGTTTTAAATGGCGAAGAGTTAAGTGAATATTAAGTTCATGCAATATTTCTTCATAGTCTCGTAATGGCATTTCTTTAGCGTGTTTTACTGTTTTTTATTTGATAATATTATAGAACAAACATTTACGAAGATTACAGTATATCATATATACTAATAAACCAATCTATATGATAGTCCATAGACCACTATATCTCTTTGTCGGGCGCCCCGCAGGCCCCTATGCAGCCCCGCAATTCAAAACATTGTCGCGTGAACAGTCCAGGTATACAGTGGTCTATGAGTTGGGGAATATGCCACCATGGGTGAAACAGGCGATCGCGAGTTCGACTCGCGTGGACAAGACCATAGGTGAATAACACACACACACACACACACACACACACACACACACACACACACACACACACACACACACACACACACACACACATATACACACATACACACACGAAGAGAGATGTGAGAGAGATGGGGGGTCTTCTTAAAAAAAACCCAAGCCCATGTCCACCCAGCAGTGAATGGGTACCGAGTGTTAGCCGGGGGTTTGTGACCTGCCTCTCGAGGAGGTGGTTTCGGCTATCACTAAGCACTAAGGATGAATGATAAAATATAGATATGGAGACGGGGCCATACGAGTGTAGCTCGTAGCCCTGTAAAATACAACTAGATGAATACAACTAGATGAATACACATACAGCCTCCATGGTCTGAACGAATGCTTCTCCGTTTGCTCTTCAGCAAGGCGGCAGTTCAAGCCGTGCTGAAGGTGGAATCTGCTGGCAGCATAGGTTGTTACTGTTTCCCTTGAGCAAGAAGATGAGGTGTGTGCGGTGTGTGAGGTCCCAGCATTACCCATAAATCGGTCACTATGTGCTCCAACTTCTTTCTAGGAGGGTAAAGGCTGGCGATAGCGAGCTCAACTCGTATGGGCAAGACTTCTAATGAATGACACACACACACACACACACACACAGTCCATAAATTCCCTGTGGGGTTTATATTTTTCATCTAACTATTTATCATGATATGTATATAGGTAACCTGCGAAGTGGAACCCAAGGTTAGATAATCTACTCAATATTTCAAAAAAATATCTAATGACTCACTTGCTCTTATCTATTTCCGAATACTTATTAGATTAATTCGTTTTTTTTTCTTAACATGACACTTATAGTAGGCCAGTATCTCAGTCTAGATATTGGTTAGTTTATACAACCAAGCGAGTTTATCTCGAAGATAATCGGTATAGAATAGTACCTAAAGAACAATCAAGCCATTTTTCAGAATTATCTTGTTTTGTGTTAGTCAATGGGCGCGCTTCATAAAAATGGTACTTATTGAACTTGTGCAGGCGTAGAATGGTCCAATGAAATGTCAATATCCGAATAAAAGTGTACTAAAACCCATACTCGTAGCGGAGTAGCAAGCTATAGCAGAGCTGCAGCAACTTGCCTGGTACAGGTGCGACGAAGCAGCAAGGTGCGGTGGGCCATCACTCTTTTTCTTTAGTTGACCAACGCCAGGGTCGGAAGAACTAGGGGCCGGAGTGACTTGTTTCGGCCCTAAATACCTCTCCGGTCCTAGTCATTCCGGCCTCTCAGAGGTTCAACCCAAATAACGGCGGCCTCCCAGAGCTGAGTGTACGTGTCTGCGTGTTCGAGCCCATGAAGTGTGTACATTTTTAAAGTTAATCTATATATTTAAAAAAATTGCTTCAACTTTATTTTATACAATTAAATAACAAAATATACTATAAAAATATTATAACCACTGGATTTGATCCTGGATATATTTGCGTACAATAAGGACAGATTGAACCTGTAATAACACAGGGATAAATAGTGGTATGCTCCCATCACAGGGTTCGATACCTTCGATGTTTCTGATGAATTTATATGAATTTGTTTGTCTCGAAGCTCGAAGGTTAAGCACTGACCACTCACGACATGAGTAGTGTCAAGGTTCCATGAGTACTCCCGCCAGATTCTCCCCTCGCCCAGCTGAGTAGTCTGTGGGGAGGAACTATGGCGCCAAAATTGTCAACAGATTGTCATATTTGAAAACATTTAATGGAATATATGTATTCCAAGTTATATTCGCGTTTCAACGTAGCAGTGTCTATATTTAGTTTCGTAAATCTTGCATTGATAGGTACTTAATAGTTTCCTTATTACTACCATAGATAACACTATAGTCACCACCTGCACTAATGTCGCCAGGCGCCATATACTATGAGTTATAGCATCACTACTGATTTGTATGTATCACTGAAGATGATACACAGCAGTTTATATCATGACTATATTCTACCCTGTTTCAGTGTTGTTTTATGCTTTGTATCCACATGAATAAATTGTTTCAAATTTCACTACTCATTTCTTCATAGCTTCATATTTTATTGGCAACCGGAGTGACCAGGGTGGTAGCCCGGAGTGACCAGGGTGGTAGGACGGAGTGACCAGGGTAGGGGGCCGCAGTGACGGAGGGCCGGAGAAACTAGGGGCCGGAGTGACTGGAAATCTTTAGGGCTACAATGCCATGTTTACCGAAGCTTAAACTCCTAAATAATGTTTGGCACTAGAAACTTGTGTTGCCTAAGCTACAAAGCAGTCAAACATTCCTTCCCCCACACACCTGGCAGGCGTCACTAGTAATTGCTAAGGAACAGTACATCTGCATATCATTAATCTGGGTAATCTCTATTGGCCGGAACCCGTTAGCCGGGTGGAAAATATTGATTCCCGCACCGACAATTCTCGCCCTCAGCGCCACGGTGGCAACGAGCTTAACCACGCAACCATATGAACTGAGACAGCAGGGGAACTGAAATGGAGTGTATGAGATGACAAAAAAGAGATAAAAGTCAATGCAGGTCCCGCCTTATTACACATAAGCTGCTCCCTCTCCTGTGCCTGTGGCCCTTGCCATGAAATGTAGTCGAAACCTACTAATTTTTAAGGTTTATATTTTCATCACTTCATAATAGATAGAGAACAACGTAAGCAATGACACACCGACACACACACAATATATATATATATATATATATATTAGTGTTGGATCGAATAACCGCAACCGCAACTGCATCCGCACTACAACCACACACAAATTCACAACCGCAACCGCAACCGCAACCGCAACTGCATTTCTAGAATTCTTCACAACCGCAACCGCCGTTCCATTAGTGCGGTTGCAGTTGTGAAAGCTTAGTAAAGATAGTAGGCACGTGACGTCATGATCAAGTGATAAACAATATCAAAGCGACTATGAGGCTGGCCGTGAGACTGGCCGAGGAACCCGGGAAAAAAGTTTACTTCCATAGTAGTTTATCCCCTATCAAATACATTTATGGTAACACACTTTGTGCAAAATATAGTTTTATTAATTTGACCTAATCATTCATAATAGCTATATAAGTTTATAATATACTTCATTATTGACAGATACTATACATATCATTTATAATAACATAATTTACCGCTATTTGTGTGTTGCAGAACTTGTGTTCAACATAAGGTATTTAGTATATATTATGTACCAAATGTGACTAAATCGCACTATAACGTAATATTCCAGATAAAAATTACGCATTTTTCCTAGTAAATGATAACTGCAACCGCAACCGCAACAGCGGTTATCATAAGTCTGATAACCGCAACCGCGGTTGTAGAAAATTCGACAACCGCAAACACAACCGCATCCCCGGCTGTGAAAGACCGACCACTCGATCCATCACTAAAATATATATATATATATATATTATATATATATATATATATATAATATATATATATATATGTGTTTTTTTTTTTTACTTCTGTGCGTATAGCGCCTGCAGGCAGTGGTGACCCAGGGCTCGGATGGTAGGCTCTGGAGGTTCACTTGAGGGCTCTGATGGTTGGTCCTTGCCTATGGTGGCGCAGGCAGGATTCTTATAGTGACGCCTGTGATTAGAAGCTCATGCCGCCCCCCTGTGTCCTGTGATGCACTCGCAATCGAAGGTAGAGTTGATGGGCAGGGCATGTGGGTGTTCTTAGGCCACTCGACGGTGCAGAAAGGTTTTGGTTTTCTTCGGGGATCGAACTCGGGTTACCGAGAACGCAAGTCGGAGACGCTAACCACTCCGCTACCACCTCCCCAAATGTATATATATATATATATATATATATATATATATATATATATATATATATATATATATATATATATATATAATATATATATATATATATCGTTAAAAGTTATAGCTAGTTCAGCGTTCATTATCTTTTTAAAAATATTTTCTCTTTGTCTTACGAGTGTCTTATTCTCTTTTGTAATCACTTTTATGACTTCGCCGTAGCTTGTCATTTTTGCTGTATCGCGATTTCGGGTCTAAGAAACCATCTTGAGCAGCATGTGGAAGATGTTTTCTCCTCAGTTGTAGAGGTGAGCATGACTTAGTTGCGGAGTGAAGCGCTATTTATTGATGAAGTCTGGCTGCCACGCAGCCTAGTGGGCGGCGCTGATTGGTAGATAGCTTTTGCTTCTCGTTTACCTCGTAGCTATCTACCAATCAGCGCCGCCCACTAGGCTGCGTGGCGGCCAGACTTCATCAATAAATAGCGCTTCACTCCGCAACTAAGTCATGCTCACCTCTACAACTGAGGAGAAAACATCTTCCACATGCTGCTGAAGAAGGTTTCTTAGACCCGAAATCGCGATACAGCAAAAATGACAAGCTACGGCGAAGTCATAAAAGTGATTACAAAAGAGAATAAGACACTCTTAAGACAAAGAGAAAATATCTTTAAAAAGATAATAAACGCTGAACTAGCTATCACTTTTAACGAGATCTGTCTCAGAGAAAATCTCCTGCCCGTATATACTCTCTCTCTCTCTCTCTCTCTCTCTCTCTCTCTCTCTCTCTCTCTCTCTCTCTCTCTCTCTCTCTCTCTCTCTCTCTCTCTCTCTCTCTCTCTCTCTCTCTCTCTCTCTCTCTCTCTCTCTCTCTCTCTATATATATATATATATATATATATATATATATATATATATATATATATATTAATTATATATATATATATAATATATATATATATATATATATATATATATATATATATATATATATAATATATGTATTATATATATATATATATATAATATATTATAATATATATATATATTATAATTATGTATTATATATATATATATATATATATATATATATATATATATATATATATATATATATATATATATATATATATATATATATATTTATATTTTTTTCTTTCTCTTTTACATCACAACGGACTGGCCAAGGGCATAACAAAAAGAGGTAACACCAAGCCCGCTTAGTTGCCTATCCCCATAAAGAAGACAGTGAGATAATAAAAATAGGGGGATGGGCCAATTTAGTTCGGGAGGTGTCTTGTCAGTCTTCTCTTGAAAAATTTAAGTCGTAGGAAGGGGGAAAAATAGAAATAGTTAGAGAGTTCCAGAGTTTACCAGTGAAAGGGATGAAAGAGTAAAGATACTGATTAACTCTTGCATTAGGAAGATGGACATAATAGGGATGAGTGCATATCATAATAGAGATGATGAATCTTGTGCAGCGAGGACGCGGGAGGGGGGGAGGCATGCAGTTAGTAAGCTAAGAAGAGCAGTGAGCATGCAAATAACGGTAGAAGATAGCATAAGAAGCAACATTGCGGCGGTGATTTAAAGATTGAAGACAGTCAGTCAGAGGAGGGGAGTTGATGAGACGAAAAACTTTTGACTCAAACCTGTTTAGGAGAGCTGTATGAGTGGATCCTACCCAAACATGTGAGACATACTCCATACATGGGCGGATAAGGCCCCTGTAGAGGGCAAGCAAATGGGAGGGAGGAAAAAAAGGACGCAGGCGCCACAGGACACCTAACTTCTTAAAAGCTGTTTTAACAAGAGATGAGATGTGAGGTTTCCAGTTCAGATTTTTAGTAAATGATAGTCCAAGAATGTTCATTGTAGAAGAAGGAGATAGTTGAGTGTCATTAAAGAAGAGGGGATAGTTATGTGGTCGATTTTGTTGAGTAGATAGATGAAGAAATTGGGTTTTTGAGGCATTGAACAAAGCAAGGTTTGCTTTGCCCCAGTCAGAAATTATAGAAAGATCAGAAGTAAGGCGCTCAGTGGCATCTCTCCGTGAATCACTTAGTTCCTGTTGAGTTGGACGTCTAATAAATGACGTTGAAAAATGCAGGGTAGAATCATCAGCATAGGAGTGGATAGGGCTTTGAGTTAGACCTAGGAGATCATTAATGAATAATAGAAAGAGGATGGGTGATAGGACATAACCCTGGGGAACACCACTATTGATAGATTTAGGATAAGAACAATGTCCGTCTACAGTATCTGTAATAGAACGGTTTGAAAGGAAACTTAAGATGAAGGTACAGATAGAAGGATAGAAACCGAATGAGTGTAGTTTGGAAATTAAAGATTGGTGCCAGACTCTATCAAAAGCTTTTGATATGTCAAGGGCAGCAGCAAAAGTTTCACCGAAACCCATAAAGGAGGATGACCTATATTCAGTTAGGAAAGCTAGAAGATCGCCAGTAGATCGCCTTTTACGGAAACCGTACTGACGATCAGATAGAAGATTATGAGAAGATAGATGCTTAAGAATGTTTTTATTAAGTATAGTTTCAAAAGTTTTAGAAAGGCAGGAAGTCAAAGCTATAGGACGGTAGATTGAAGTATTAGAACGGTCACCCTTCTTAGGAACAGGTTGGATATGAGCAAACTTCCAGCAAGAAGGAAAGGTGGAAGTAGATAGACATAGACGGAAAAGTGTGACCAGGCAGGGTGACTGGTCATATATATATATTATATATATATATATATATATATATATATATATATATATATATATATATATATATATATATATATATATATATATATATATATATATATATATATATTCACATTTTTTAAATTTTTTACATCACAAAATAATTGACAAAGGAAAAAGAAAAAGAAAAAAAAGCCCCCTTAATTGCCAGTCCCTATAAAGAAGACAGTAAGAGAATATAATCATAATGGGGGGTGGGCCAATTTAGTTCGGGAGGTGTTTTGTCACTCCTCTCTTGAAAAAATTTCAGTCTTAGGAAGGTAGAAAGCTAAAAACAGGAAAAGAGTTCCAGAATTTACCAGTGAAGTGGATGATAGGTGAAGATACTAGTTAACTCTTGCATTATTAAGATGCACATAATAGGGATGAGAATGAGAAGAAAGCCTTCTGCAGCGAGGCCGCGGGAGAGGGGGAGGCATAGAGTTAGGAAGTTCAGACGAGCAGTGAGCATGAAAATATTGGTAGCAGATAGCAAGAGAAAAAACACTGCGGCGGTGATTTAAAGATTGAAGACAGTCAGTCAGAGGAGGGGAGTTGATAAGACGAAAAGCTTTTGTTTCTACCATGTTTAGAAAAGCTGTGTAAGTGGATCCCCCAACAGCATGCACAGCATTAGCAGCATGCATAAATTAGCGTTAACTAAGTAAATAACATCATGAAATCGGGTAATTTTTCCCGATTGATGAGGTTATTTATATAGTTAACGCTAATTTATGTATGGTTCTAATTCATTTATCAGAAAAGGAAATATATCAATGGAAAGCTAATGCGATTCCGCTTCTATTGATGTTCTCCATGTAAAACGTTTTCACGCAAAATATTAAATGGCGGAGAGTTTAAGTTAATGCATATTTCTTGAAAGTCTCATAATGGCATTTTTTGGTGTTTTACGGTTTTTTATTGGATAATATTATAGAACAAACATTTCCAAAGATAACAGTATATCTTTTATACTGATAAACATTATATTAGGTAGGTAAACTTGTACGGGGAGCGGAGCGGGTGGGATCCGCATGGTGTGACGTCACGGGCGATGTAGCAGTCCTTGTCATCTCGGTGGCCACGGTATAACTGACAACCGTAGAACATGGTGAGGTATGAGAACTTGTCAAATTCAAACGTCACAGCTTGGTAGCCAAGGACAAATCCACACACTTGAGGAGCACCAGAAAAGGCCCTTTATCCTGGTTTTTTTTCCCCGGTTACTGTATATTACGATACATTTTGGTAATGTTTAGGTGTATTTTGGCATGCGTGGTGCGTGGTGCGACCACCACCATCCCTCTTCACCAACGTACCTGTTGACCGTACCATCAACTACATCATCAACGTATAACAACGACTCCAT
>JACEEZ010021621.1:74123-76623 GCA_016584305.1 Chionoecetes opilio
GAAACGATCAACAAATCTCGCTACATGAAGAAAGATCTTCATCGTGTCGTCGACCCCGTTATACAAAGAAATGGTTATTTCGCACATCCCGAGAATCTTCTTCTCAGTATGATAACCGACGCTCGACCGAAATGAATTCGCGGTCTTTCTTGCCTCCTGAGGCATCCCACAGCCTTTTCTTTGTCACTTACATATAGGACATGAGTTTTCAATAGAATGCTAGCTAAAGTAGTACATGCAGCATTACTACTAGATACAGGTGCATCTACAAAGGATAACAGCTCAGCAAAATGAAAGCGGCAACGCATTTTAGTCTCGTCATGTAAATTATAGGCATTATGTACAAAAAAGACGGTTGACATAGTCGGCACACTCAGTCCACCTCTATTCAAATTATCTAGGAACTCAGATGACACTTCGTTACCATCATCATCAATGATCTCCTCCATAATAGTGCTATCATCATATTTATGAACAAGGTGTAAGGCCAAATAAACAACTTTATGCTTAAGGGTATCATCAGACCTCAAAAGTTCCTGAGTGTCTTGAGGAGTGATCTCGTCAATGATTTGATTTCACTTCGCTCATATAGATTTATGGAAGAAGTACAATTCTTGTCGCAATCAAGCACACGAGAACTAGATTCTGGCATAATGTCATGCTTAATGAGTGTCTGAAAATTTGCAATTTTAGCTGCAGCCATAATGTCAACTACGTCAATATAGAAGTTTCCACCGCTTCTTTGCCTGGCTTGGCCGAAAAACTTTTCCAAGGCTTCATCCGCGAATATAGCAGGAAGAACGTAGTCAAAGGCTTTCTCTGCCAGAAGCAATTTGGCAGCATCCACATTATTACGTGTGGACACAGTGAAGGCTTCAGCAGTTTGCTGAGTTAGCTTCAGCTTACGACCACCACCTCCTTGCCATGCGCAGGTAGATATAATCTGGCAGGCTTCCTCCAGCCTAGTGAAACTTGTACAGTCTGCTGTCCAAGGCTGTCTGGATTCGTCGCGCAGATGGATAGCTGAGAAACGGTCTTTCACATTCATCATCTTGAACCACTCACTCATTGTCTGGGTGAGAATGATGGTGCCTTCGCTGATGCCCAGTGAATCTTTGAAGGTCTTTAAGGCAGCGACAGTCTTGTCATTGAGCACCTGACATACCAATGGTACGCTCTGGCGTTGAAGGGGCTTGGGGAAAACAGCGGTGTGTGTCAGCTTGGTTAAGCGAATAGGAGTAGCTCGGTCGATCTCATAAAGCTTCCGAATATCACTCCAGTAAGCTTTGTACTCATTGCCATCTACGACAAATGAGAGTGTCTGCCCATCAACAGTAATCCAGTTGTTGCGAACATTTTTTAAGATATGCACGTAGTCGTACACTAAGAACATAGATTGCTTTTGAATCGATTGCACTTGACAACTTCCAGGTCCTCCAAGTTTTGAATAAACACTGCGGTTGGTATTGCAATTGTCACATATCAAAGAAATCACAGTACCGCCCGCACCAACTACAGCTGAGGCAGCTTCGATGAGGAGTTTCTTCAGCTGATCGGCAGTTAGTTTTTTGCAGGGCAAAACGGGTAGAATAACGCGTGGACCACCAAAATGGCAGGCAACTTCAACAACCATAGCATGTGAAGCAAGCATTTCAAGGTCACCACCCGCTGCAGCATTTTGAGCGTATCCTAGAGCATGCCCTCCAGATAATCGCAATGTCTCGACCAGCTTTACCTCGTCAAACATTAAATTGACCAAACGCTGCTGCGGCTTAAGCTGATCGAACAACGTTTTGAGGTTGGAGTCCTGCAGACTACTAGAAAGCATCTATTTTACCATTTTTGTTGACAGTGGCGGCTCGTGATAAAATACAATGGAGGGACTGCAAGCTTTACACAACAGTAGGATACACTAATTTTACCTATCTCAGGTATGAGTTGTAGTTGATATTCACGGATTTCAAGGCATGGTAGTAGTGGTGGTAGTAGTGGTGGTGGTGGAAGGGATGGTGGGGTGGTAGTGTTGGTAGTAGAGGATATGGCTGAGGTGGTGATGTTAGAATTACAGTATTACTTGAAAATAAAGTCGGTATACCGCTTGATTTCAGTCTTTTTATTTAATGTCAGCTGAAATAAATTGATGTTTTGCAAATACTTCACTGGATTTTCCATCGTCATAGCGTAATTAAAGAAAGCGTGATATAACCACACCGTCTACACGCACTGTAAACACGAGAGGGACGAGACTCAGCTGCCTCGACTG
Source organism: Chionoecetes opilio (assembly GCA_016584305.1). Taxonomy (NCBI): domain Eukaryota; kingdom Metazoa; phylum Arthropoda; class Malacostraca; order Decapoda; family Majidae; genus Chionoecetes; species Chionoecetes opilio. Next base: position 76,387 of record JACEEZ010021621.1, read on the forward strand.
CAGCTCATTGTGTTCACAAGTGGCGCGGTGGCGGCGCAGACATGAATCGTACAGCAAATATGAAAGTAACTTACATTTTGGTCTGGTTTAATGAAAATTCACTTAGTAACGTATTGAAAATAATTAAATAACATTTAATAACTTTTTATTGTGATATATTTGTTAGTAGTGCATCAATTCTGCTGTGTCTCTAAAGGCATCATACATCTGGCAGTGAGTGTCATGGGGTGCTGCAGC
>JACEEZ010021621.1:84123-86623 GCA_016584305.1 Chionoecetes opilio
AGCAAAATGACAAATGACATCATAATCAATAAGGAAAAAATATAATATTAAGAAAGTAAAGAAAAAGTTACATACATAAAGAACACGCATTTCAAATATAACATAAATAATACATGACGACACATAGAATGAAATATAAACATCATTGAATGAGCGACACTAAAAAATAAAACAGATTAGGAAAAAACAGTCAAAAATGTACACATGAAAATAATTAGAGTCCACAATAAACATATAGAAAAAAATGCACATTTACAAAGAGAATGATATATGGAAATTTACAATTATAGATAACTAAAGGGAAAAACAGAAAACATGGCATAAAGAAAAAAGAGTGGAGGATAGTGTTACACATATAAGAAATATATGAACACACAATCCAAATATAACAATGAACACATATGATGAGAAATATACATACAAGTACACATACAAATATATACAAAATTAGCATATAGAAAATATAAACACTCACAATAAGGAATATGATATAACATATCGAGAAGCGAGGAGTTATTTCCTCGGATAACATATTTGAGGAAAGACAGTTTTCACTTGTACAACGGTTCAGGGTCAGGGTTCCTTTCCAGAGCCAAGAGGGTCCTTGGAAACATTGCCTGAGATCGATCAGGTGCCATATAGTACACATCTTGAAGAACTCGGAACTGGTCCCACCCCTCCTCCTGCATTCGCTGCCAAACCTGTTTGGCCATCTGGTGGAGTCAGACGTTCATGGCACCAAGGCCGATAGGCGTATGGATGGATTCCATCGTCATGAAGTCGTCCCACCTGTGGTTGACAACGAAGCGGAGGACTGCATTTTGGACCCTCTGCAGTCTGTTGTTGATGGAGCGCCTACTTAGGGCGCACATGGGGCTGGGATGATAGGTGAGCACCGGTAGGACCAGCGCCTTGACAAAGTGGAGTTTCAGACTGACGTCTAGGTGCCGGAATCTGTACAGAGCAGTAAGGGCTGCTTTACCATTCTGCACCCACGTCGTCACATGGGACGAGTAGCCACGAGCTGCAACACGTAGGTAGCCTAAGGATGGTCCCACTCGGTTGAAAGTCGCCTTCTGTGCCGTCGACCAGGAGTGGAGCAGAATTTCGGGTAGCCAGTGGAATGACAGCAAACTTGGCCAGTTTAGTCCTGATCCTTCAATCCTCCTCGAAGGCGCTGGTCTAGACCATCTCTCTCGTTGTTCGGACACGCACCCGGTGCAAGGCTGAAGCTGGAAGATGAGAGAGTATAGTCTGTTTGATTTTGCAAGCACCCGGGCAGAAGCTCCTGCTAATCTTTATGGCCCAGGGCCGGTATTACCAAAGAGATCATAGTTAAGAACGTTTATCATAGCTGGACAAAATGGCCCATTTTAGTCACAACTGGCTGGCGGATATCATAATTGTGGGGGGACTATCACAAACCGCGCGGGAGGCTAAGAGTTGGTTCACCGAGTTCTAGCGCGACTATGATAACGGCTCCGCGACTATGATAAACTTTTCAGCTGTTAACAGGGCCGAGACACAATAACAGCCTCAGTGAAGAAATATTCGCCCACATAGGGATGTGTTGAGTGAGCTGAGTGATGCACAGCTGATTAGGAAATACCGAGTAGACCGTGTGAGGGCTAAGAGTGAGTTCACCGAGTTCTAGCGCGACTATGATAAACTTTCCTTCTGTCAACAGGGCCGAGACACAATAACAGCCCCAGTGAAGGAATATTCGCCCACATAGGGATGTTTTGAGTGAGCTAAGTGATGCACAGCTGATTAGGAAATACCGAGTAGACCGTGTGAGGGCATATTGTTCCTCACCAACTTTGTACAAACAGCTTTTAGATCGAAAACATCGCCATCTGGCAACTCTGTTTCGTGTTTACACAGATACTGCTCAACGGTACATCTATATGCTTTATTTTCGGGAATGAATTACTACATTACTCTCTGTGTCACTGCCCTAAACATGTTATAAACATAAGGGAAGAAGTATCAACCCATAAAACGTGGTCAAAGGATGAATTTACTAATTATATAACCATTTTAAAGAAACAATGACGCTATATTTAGCAGACGCCTATGATAAACAATTGTGCTAGATTCCAAACTTATGATAAATGGCGTATGATAAAAAATGTATCATATCCAAGAGTTATGATAAATATTTGTCATAGCTATGATTAAGTTTTGGTAATACCGGTCCAGATCATTTCCTCTGAGGAGATCAGACACTCAAGCGTCGAAGTGCCTGTCAGTCTGGTTATGTCAGCTGTACCGTGGAGCGTCGTCCTGTATAAGTTGTTAGTCAGAAAATCCAGCACATTGTTATTGTCATCGACGTCATCATCATCCTAGAAGACTTGTTCCCAGATTGAAGTGTGAAGCTGTTCATTGTGAGCGTCAGAATGTCTTTTGTATCCGTTGTTGTTAATGAGGTATGAGTCAGGTGGGGTAGAGCGTCCTGAGAGTCTTTAGTCTCCTTGGGGTCCCTATATAAGTGGCT
>JACEEZ010021621.1:91623-134123 GCA_016584305.1 Chionoecetes opilio
CGATAGAACGAGAAGTAACGGATTCAAGCTGGAAAAGCGTAGATTTAAAAAGGAAATTGGGAGAAACTGGTTCACAAATAGGGTGGTGAATGATTGGAATGGAATAAGTCGTCAGGTGGTCAATGCGGAATCTATTGGGGTCTTTATAAAGAGTCTGGATAAATTCATGGATAGGGAAGAGAGGTGTATATAGGTAGAGTTAAGTAACAGGAACTACCTCGTGTAGGTCTCACGGCCTCTTGTAGCTTCCTTATTTTCTTATGTTATTTGTCAAAAACGAATATTAAAAAATACCATTACTTAAAACGTGAAACACACAGCATTTTACAGGGGAGAGAGTTAAATCCACCCTGCGAACCCTGAACTGAGCGCACCACTGCTGTGACGTATTACCCCCACTGAACAGGCCTTGTCTTTCGTAGGCCTCGGCCATGGCCGGCATCAAAATTGTAATTCCAATAAAATAGAGCTAGTCCCTATTTTATTGGAATTACAATTCTGATCCAATTAACTCATAAATCCCCATGTCTTCAAAATGAAAATATCTATTATATGAATGGAAATGTAATAGAGTGGATGTCGAAGCACAGCCAGGGCACACTGGTGACACCACTGCTGTGAAACTCAGCATGGGATTCAGTATCAGCTAAACACACTCTGCTTTATAATGCCATGTTTCCTGTAGTCAGTAATCAATTTAATGTGCTGATTGTGGTTTAGTGGTAGTGCAGTTTAGTTTCCTAAATGCTGTCTAATATTAGCCCCACTTCTAGTTATATTTATATGTAGTTAGATAGCGCAGCTGAATGTACAGAATGTGCCAGCGCGGGAGAGCCAAATCAATTGTAACGGGGCTTTATATGACTTTCATATAGTTACCCGGATGGTGAACAGATAACACAGGAATTAAATGGCACTGGATGAACGATCGGGCTAGGTGTAGGACAATTTTCACATCCAAACCTAGTTGTATCCCATACCTGAATGTATTTCCCTGCGGTAAAAGGTGATAAGAGGATAGACCTTCTTTTACCCTTTTCTGCCTTGTTGTTTAAAGGTAAATGGGGTGAACCCAATTGGACTTACATAGTCAATGACCTGTAGGGTTGATTGCCAATGATGCTTCTCTTGAGAGGCAGGTTTAACTTGCTTCCCTGTCTAGAGGTACTACCATCTAAGGTGGTAGTGGATAAACGTGGTCGAGCGGTTTTAAGTAAGGCTTGCAGATTTAAGTAATGTATAAGTAGTGTAAGCAGGGCTTGAAAACGAATTTATTTTTCAAATGGTTCCTTCCCGATCAGAAACAGTATTATTAATGTTTCGTTTTCCGTTCCTCCTCCAAACATAACGTTTCTGAACCGGTTAGAAATAAATAAATAGCGGTTAGAACGTTATTCTCAAACCATGTATTGAATATGCTATTAGCCCTAATAAATAATAATGCCTATATATGACTACAATCTTATAGATGGTAATAAAGCCATACATTTCATGGTGCACAGTATCCAACAAAATCAAACCCCTAGATGTCGTAAGAACTATATTATTATACGACTTAAATAAGGCAACACATTTACATATACAATACAAGAAGCGTAGTGTGGGAGTATGCAATCTCAGTTGCCGTAAAGTAAAGACATGAATCACTAAATTATTTATTAAATTATATATGGCAAAAAATATATTAATTCGAAATATCACCAACCCACTAATTAAATAAACTTAATCAATGAAATCAATGACTACATGTGGTACTCCAAGGACTCGTACCTAGGATGCTCACACCGAAATTCGGCACACCAAGCATTAGGCTATGAACACAGTTTAAAGTTTAAGCACATACTCACAATATATTATCCGTTTTTTAATACTGGATATTAATTTAAGCATGTTCTTAAACCCAACTGTAGTATCATAGCTCAATGATTGCACGAATGGAAGGTGTAATAAAATAAGGGAACGTAATGCATATCATGAAGACAAAATTTCATGATTATAAAAGGTAAAAAATTGTTACTCTTCACAAATTAAATGAAAAGTGGTGCATATGATACTATTTGAAACAAAATCACATCGTCAATTATTGCCAAATGAACAAATACAGTAGACCTAATTGATGTATGTATGTAATACAGATGTATTTACTTAAATAATTTGGCTACTAAAAGTGAAAATGAATTATTGACCAAATATGGCATGGAACGAAAAAAATAACGTTATTAACCGGTTACAGAGATTTTTAAATTGCGTTTTTGCTCCGGAACAGTAAATATGACACCTTTTTCGCTTCCGTTTTTGTTCCGAGCATAATTTCGTTAGTTTCGGTTTTCGTTTTCGTTCCCTTAAACCGGTTCAAAGCCCTGATTGTAAGTGCCAAGGAATCGAGTAAGACAATATACTATTATATATATATATATATATATATATATATATATATATATATATATATATATATATATATATATATATATATATATATATATATATATATATATATATTAGGGTACGCCGTATAACAAAAATTCTTTTTCTCAACTTTGGCATGCCAATTTCCTATGTAAAATGGAATTCTAAGACGATTTTATCTATTTCCATTTTTGCATTTCAGCAATTCTTACAAATCGCACTTTTATATTGCACCCTTATCGAATAATGCTTAAATGAGTACGCAGTGTCCGGTTGGTCCTGTTTATTGCATCATGCACCAATATGAGTTCCAAATGACTAGCGTGGTAAGCTCTTTCTGATCAGTTGGTTCATCAGGCACTACATCACAGTGTCACAGCCTCTACGTTGGCCTAGAACGTGTCCATCATGTCCTTCTTAGACCTGAAGCAGGGCATGGTCTCCCGGTAGTGGGCCCGAGCCCGGATGAACCCGTCTCTGGCCTGCTGCCCCACCACTGCTGCCGCAGCCTCTGTCACCTGCTTCACGACTCTTTCGGTGCTCTGAGTGTGGATAGAGAACTCCGGAACCTCGTACGGCTTGACCAGGATCTCCTGAATCTGATCCCCGGACAGTGAACAGGTGAATGCCGGCTCGTGCACCTGGCCAGGCTGCCAGCTGATCAGTGTCTGCAAGCTGGTGGCTGACAAGTTCAGCTTGGGTGTGATGCGAGGTCTTACACTAGTGTCCCCATACTTCTCGCCAGCCCTCAGCTTCAAAATCTGGGTCACGGCGAACCTGCGGTCGTCCTCACTCTGACTCGCCATCAGCAAGAGGAGGACACATTCTGAGTGTGCGAACCATGCTCCTGTCCGCACGTAGAAGGTCACAGCTGTTTGGACCTTCTTGGGCTGCGACCTCATCACTCTGATCTGCGTGAGGATGTGCTTGGGGCCGTCCTCTAGTCTGTGGTGAACCTTGATGTCGTAGTAGAGTTTGAAGTACACCTGCAGGCAGTACTTGACTAGGATTTCCGGGGTGTTCAGTTCTTTGCCAGTCAGTCCATGCTTTCTGGTCCACATGTACACGAGCGACTGGGCTGTGGTGAGCCATCTGGAGTGGGACACCTTGCCACACTTGATCTCCTGCAGCTCGCACGGGAGAACGCCCCGCTTCACAGCCTGGACCAGCTGGTAGGAGACCTGATGGTCAGTGGACATGTTGACCAGAATATATTCCGGTATCTCCGTGAGATCTTCACCGCCTGGCACTCCTCTGAACTCTGCGTTGTACTGCATCTCATTCACGCTGGACCCGTGAAGCCAGTGTCAGATGAGGTAGGCCCGTCGATGCTGGTGATAAGGTGGCGCAGGGGCAACTCGTTTGTGTGCAACACGCATATACTCCAGAAGAACTTGCGTCCCAGCATCTTCTCCAAATGGGCGTGAGTACCACCCTTCCACCCTGTGTTGGCCCTAGTTGAGTCACCTTGCAGTACGATCAGTGAGTCGGTGGAGTCGTATGTCACCAGCAGATCATTAGAGAGCCTGAGCCACCTTGAACGCAGGCTTCTCAGGTGGCACCGGGTCCTCTGGTACAAAGTGCCAAAGGTACCTTCCAGATGGCTCCTCTGTCACTGACACATGCTCCTCCCTGATCAACCTTGGGTGCAGTTTCCCATAGCTGTCGGGCACCATCGCCCTGGTCTTGTCCTTCCTCCCATCGTAACCCAATCCAACTATTTTGGTAACCTGGTGCTTCCCCTGGTCAAGGTCCCTGGCCGATGCCATGGCATCCTGCCTGGCCCTCCTCAGCTTGTTAGGATCGCAGACCAGGTACGACATGTCTGGAGAGAGGTGGCCGTCAATGATAAAGTCCTGGAGGAATCCAGAAGCCAAGGCAGCAGCTGCAGTGGGCGGAACGTCGAACCGGATGCTTGCCAGCGCCAGGCTCCCTACTGGCATTGTGTTTCTTCTTGCAGCTGGTCTGTCCAAGTACTGCATCACAAGGGGTGCCAGGGACCCCAGCCTCTCCCTGAGCAGTCGGTCTACCAGTATGGCAGCCTCCTGCTGCTCCTGCCTCTTTCCTCTGAGTGGCAGGGTGAACGACTCCTCCGTCCCATCCTCAGAATCCTGGTGATCTTCAGCCTGGCCCAGGAACATCTGCTCCTGCAGCTCAAGACGTCTGACCTTTTCATCTTTCTGCTTCTGCTTCTTCAGCTAAGCCTCCTCTTCCAACTGCTTTCTCTTTGCTGCTTTCACTTGTCTATGCGTCTCATTCTTGTCTACTCCTGTCATCATCATTGCACTCTCCTCCCCAACTTTGATCCTCTGGTAGTACAGCCACTCCAGGTCTAAAGTAGGGACTTTGCTGGCCAGGGGGCAGTCACACTGCACGTGTGCTCTCGCGTGGCACAGCTGGGGGTTGGAGCAGTGGGATTCCTGGTCCTTGCAGAGGAAGATCGTGTGAGGGCAGGCCGTTATGTCAAACAGCCTATCCATATTCTTCTCCACGAATTCCTTTACTGCTTTAGTTGCTCTGTCTCTCACCACTTCACTAACCTTCTTCCAAAAATTATCTATCCTTCTGGTTACGGACCGGTCAATAACAACCACTGGAGGTGCAAACTGGGCGTTTGATTTCTTCCACTGGGCAAGCACCATGGGGGTCAGATCCTTCGCAATGTCTCTCACTGGGTACCCCCGCTTGTCAACACCCTCCCGGATGCCGCTGAGTTCTTGGAGAAGGATTCCCCTCTTCATCACGCAGCGATATGTAGGCACCTCACTCTCAGCAAACTCTCGTCCACCGCCTACAAAGGCGGCCAACTTGGATCCAGAGCTCTGTCTAGTTGCGGGCTTCGACCCACTTGGTTTACAAGAAGAAGCCATCCTGAAAAAGACGATCAAGAATTGATGATAGGTGCAAATGAAGCCGTTACTTTAGCGGGGCTAAGCTATGTTTTGCATATAAATATAAAAGTCCATGTTTGCATAGCAAGAAGTGCTCAAACCAAAAAGTTGAAGAGGACAAACCACCCTTAAAATTCAACTGTACATAAGAAAACACCCTGCCAAACTCGAAACAATCTATATTTCACTTTTCATTGGACCTACGGCGTACCCTAATATATATATATATATATATATATATATATATATATATATATATATATATATATATATATATATATATATATATTTATATATATATATTTATATATATATATTTATATATATATATTTATATATATATATATTTATATATATATATATTTATATATATATATATATATATATATATATATATATATATATATATATATATATATATATATATATGTAGACTGTGAGGTTGAACAATAACAAAGTCACGGGTTCTTACAAACGGCCTATGAAGCTAATGTCTTATCAACAGACCAGAACAATTATTATTAACGTGACAAGCACACACACACACTTAGGTGTGTGTGTACACACACTGACTCTCAAGGAGTCTTCTATCGGGGAGCTCGGGTTGCGTCTCCTCTGCTTCTGCCTCCCTCCGGCCAGCAGGCATCATATAAGGGAGTTTAGCCGGAACAGCACAGGTTCCGGTTTCCCAGTCCTGTGGGGCGTGGACAGTGTTAACAGCCTTGGTCGCCACGCTGACATAACTTACACCATGCTGGTTTGTGCATTTCATCAAAAGGTGTTGCTGATACAGGCAGACACACAGACACATACACATCCTGCGTTGGGATATACTATGATATACATTTGGTTATACACGTACATATAATATCTATCTAGTGCCGTAATACCTCGGCCTTTACTGCAAGAAATTGTTTCCTTGTCTGAAGAAATGTCCAGGACATTCAAACTTTAGAATTTTGATGGTCAAGGACCATCAACTTCTTGTACAGCCAAGACTGACTGGAAGCTCTGTATTATATGCCAAGAACACAAGGCAGAGGCATTGACATGTCCTTTGCAGTTCAAGTGAACAGACAAGGGGAGTGAATACAGTTTACTTGCAGAGCATTTAATCCAGTTCAATGAACTTGTCCAGCTCCCTTCAATATTTCCCCAATTGGAAGACTGGATGAGGGCCAAGGTATTGAAGCAGCCATGGTTGCGAACAAAGCTCAATGTCATCGTACATGCAGGCTGAAGTACAATGAAACCATGTTGAAAAGAGCAAAAAAGCGAGCACGCAGTGAAAGTCCTGATCCACAGACAAAATACAGACTCAGGAGGTCCCAATCATTGAGTAGAACTCTTGAAAAAAGACAAGACACCTGCTTCTTCTGCAGACAGCCTACTGGCAATGGTGGTCTTCATGATGCTGCAACATTTCAATTGGACAAACGGGTGCGCACTGCTGCAACCCTATTTCAAGACACATAACTATTTGGGCGACTTAGTGCTGGGGACATGGTGGCCCTTGAAGTAAAGTATCACACCAGATGCCTAGTAGGTCTCTATAATCGTGCCAGAAAGGCTAATCTAGAAAGACTAATCTTGAAAATAATGGCCAGGGACACGCAGCATCAACCTCTGGCGTCGTGTTTGCTGAGGTGGTGCCTTACATAGAATAGTCCAGACAAAATGATGGGACAGCACCTTTATTCAAGGTAGCTGAACATGCCCAGCTCTACAAGTCACGAATGGAACAGCTAAGAGAAGAGGTTAATAACAGAGGTCACTCTACACGGCTGAAAGAGAGGCTTCATGCCGAGTTCCCTGATATGCGAGCATACACCAAGGGAAGAGACGGGAATCTTTCCATGACACGGCAATCTCTCTGATCCAGCATCCCTCTCTTGCTGGCGAAGGGGTTGACCGAAGCCTTTATGTACTCGATGGGCCTGAGTGAGGTTGTTCCAAGACCATTGACTGCTTGCCAGGGTACTACACTGAAGTCCCCCCTGTTTCTAGCAATGTCAAGGTCTCGCAGGTCCCAGGAACCAGGGTAGAATCACTCATTAGAGATGGCTACAGCCAGCATACCAAGGAAGAGTACAAGTGGTTGGATAATACAAGGGAGATCATTGAAAACAAAACCTCTGCAGATGATTTATTGCATACCTCTTGGGCTGCCTTCCATGCTAGCCGACAGCCACTAGGAACTCGTGCCACATGTTCCACTGTTCTCCTTCCACTGTTTCAGCAAAGTGCTCACTCTGTGGCCATGATCCGATTCACTTGATGTCATAAGTAAAGCCGTGACACTTGAATCCTGGCCAGAGTCCTGTAGTCACATTTGACCAACCATTGCATGCCCTGGCAAAACATATCCCGTTTAAATGGCCAGAGAAATATGGTGAAGACAAGCTGGTAGTTATGTTTGGTGGGCTGCATATTGAGATGGCGCCACTGAAGATGTTGGGGAACTGGTTGAAAGGAAGTGGTTGGGTTGGTGCACTAGTGCAAGCTGACATCTCATCTCCAGGACAGCTGACTCCTTCCTCAAAGCAACCCATGTATCTCGTACTAGGAGAGCCTATCAAATCACAGCAGCAGCTCTGAATGTTCTGCAGCACCGGGTTTATGACAACTATTGTCAAACACAAACAGAGGAAGTTTCTCTAGCGTTTGAAGCTTGATGCAGCCAGAAAGCAGGAAACATCCAACAGTTTCAGTACTGGTCTACTGTTCTTGAGCTAGAGCTGCTCATGCTGGTAATTGTGCGGGCATTGCAAGAAGCATCTTTCTCCATATACCTTGATACCCTAACATAACTAGCCAAATGGTTTCATGCAATGGATCATACTCATTATGCCAGATGGATCCCAGTTCACCAGAGAGAGATGGCTGAACTCCCAAGGACATAACCAAGCATAGCTCAAGCGTTCAAGGCAGGCCACTTCACTGTTCAGAAGACTAAAAAGGTGTTTTCCTCCATGGTCATTGACCAGGCCCATGAGCAAATGAATGCCTGCATCAAAGGAGATGGTGGTGCTGTCGGCCTCACTGACAACCCTTCTGCACTGCTGCGATGGTTGGTAGCAGGAACAGAAGCTGCCCGATCCATACAGGAATTAGAGATTGCCTCCAGGAAATCAGATGACACACGTCACCATGACCACACAACAAGTGTCCAGGTCTCGTTCATCAAAGATGTCCACTCTTTGGTCAGTGAAATGGAACATTTCGGAAACCTATTTGAAGAGGAGTGCAAGGACCTGATCTAGCTTTCACTAGAGAATGCCTTGTTGAGAGAACAAAGCCAGTGGACGATACCATACCAAGAAATAAGCTGATGGTGTTCGGTACTTCAACCGTGAGGGGAGCAAAAAACAAGCAGAAGTTGGTCTTTCTCAAACAAGACATGGAGCTCTTTTCAAGATTGTACATTGTTTGCCAGACCAGAGATGGAAACCTTCATGAGTTCTTTCGACACGAGAACCATTCATGTCCACCAGCGCTGTCTGATGGGGGAGGTCTCCGTCTGGGGCTAAAGAGTGATCTTCTTTCATGCCTAGAACATGTTCATAGTGCATACTCTGACAACCCCAAGGTCACCTGCACTATTTTAGATGGGGCAGCCATCATCTAGATGTTGAAACCAAGTTCTGTAAAGACATTCAATGACTATGCCAATGAGATCTTCATTCCATATCTGACTAGAAAACTTGAAAGTATGTCCAGCCTTAATCTGGTGTGGAGCCGCTACTTGTCTGAGTCTCTGAAAGCTGCTACAAGAGCAAAACGTGGGTCAGGGGTTTAGAGATGTGTGCTGCAGCCATTCCCAGGAACTGGCAAAACTTTCTCCGAGTTGACAGCAATAAGACTGAGTTGTTCGCTTTCCTCTCAGATGCTCTGTTCAGAAGGTTTGTGCAGGATAAACAGCTTGATGTCACATATGATATGGGAGTCCTTAACAAGCCACCACTCCCAGATCTATCTTCTATTGATCCTTGTACACATGAGGAAGCCGATGGTCGCTTGTTATTACATGTGGCCCATGCAGCAAGAAATGGTCATCAGAAAATCAAGATTCAAACGGTTGATACTGTTGTTGTGGCTGTGGCAGTGGCTCAGACTCTACAGCCAGAAGATGAGCTTTGGTTGGCATTTGGAACTGGAAAGAATTTCCGATACCTAGCAGCCCACAAAATTGCAGCAGGGCTAGGGCCTGAGAAGCCTTGTCGCCTCCGTGGTGTAGTGGCTAGTGTGCCTGGCTACGAATCTGCGGGCCCTGGTTCGAATCCGGTCCAGGGCAAGTCAGTGACCAGCCAAACCAGCTGTTCTTCTTCCCTTTCGAGGTTGATAAATGGGTACCTGGGGAAACCTGGGGAAGGTAACTGTGGTAATCCGGATGTAACACTAGCCCTGTGTCCCGGAGTAACGGGTCCTCACCCACCACAGGCTCTAAGGGCTAATGCCACGGAGATGAGCACCGAAGGCCACGCGCAGCATAGCGTATGCCCCCATCCTTACGTTTAGGGCCCGATAAGACATTTGCATAACCAGTGTTCCATGCACTGACGGGCTGTGACACTGTATCAAGCTTTGTTGAACACGAGAAAATACTGCGTGGGCTGTATGGGCTGTGTTTCCAAAGTTTACACATACTCTGTTGAAACTATCCTCTGCCCCAAATGACATACCACAGGAGGTAATGGCCACAATCGAGAGGTTTATTATCCTACTCTATGACCGAACCAGCACATGTACATAAATAGACACGGCAATGAGGAAGATACTTGCGAATAGGCACAATGTGCAGTCAATCCCTCCGACAAGGGCTGCCCTAGAAGAACATGTTAAGAGAGCAGTGTACCAAGGAGGCCATGTGTGGGGTCAGGTGCTGGTGTCCATACCAGAATTACCATCACCGTGTAGATGGGGCTGGTCAAAGACATGTGAGGGTACTATGAATCCGCCTGGACATGCCTACCAGATGCAGGCCAGTCCAGCTATGAACTTGTCTCCTGCAAATGTAAGAAGGGTTGTGTTAGGCAGTGCAAGTGCATAAAACCTGCCTTAGAGTGGACAGCCCTCTGTTTCTGTGAAGGCGAGTGTGAATAGCCTTCACTGTGATAGACCCTAGGTTTGGCCAGGCTATTGTCATTACTTAATTTGAGTCTTGTAAGATAGAAGGAAGCTTCTGAGAAACTCTAAAGTTCCTAATTCAAATTTTGCATCAAGAAAAATGTATAATTCGACACTAAGATCATCCATATCTATCATCCATCTGACCAGTCTACGTCATAGCTGAAAAATGGCGGCCATCTTGAATTTTCAATGACATGAATTGGGTGTATTATCCAAAAGACAATTACCAAGAACTATGTATGGTAAATAAATTCAACTAATTATGTCCTCAATATCAGATTAAATCCATCACTCATAAGAACAATGTTGTTGCTTAACAAAACAGTTGGTGGCCATTTTGAAAAATGGCTGCCATGGGTGCCATATTGAAAATTCATGATGCCTACATATCCATTTTTTTCTTAATGCCTTTTGCTAAATGTGTACCAAATTTCATGCTTATATCACAAAATGCACAATTCAATTATATTTTTGAGCTAAGCTGCTCCACTAATGTGGAAGCAGCCAAGGGTAGTTTGGTAGCGGGCCACGTGGATGAGTGGGTAGGCAGGCCAGAGCGGTAAGCACGTGGTGTAGTTCAATCACGCCCATATGGGCGTGCTTGGTGAGTGATGGATTACCTTCTTCAGTTGATGATGTAGGGGATTGATACAGTGCACGTATATCACGGGGATTGATACAGTGCATAAGTGCATGTATGATATATTACAAGAAACTGTACACTTATACACCAGACGCGAATGGGAAGGGCGTCTGGCCAGCGCGGCCGATATCTGAGAAGTGAGGGCGAGGTCGCGGGTAGCTGCCTGATCCTGACTTTTGTGCCTGGTCTGCTGCAATAACAGCAGACCAGCATCTTTTAGCCATATATGAATTTCTAAACTCTGCAGATCCATATTTGGGTGTATTATATATATGAAGTGTCATCTTTATCATTATTATTACTATACTAGCCGCAAAGCCGCCCTCCGGGCGGACTTTTTGGCTAGCTCCTGCGGAGGGCTATTGGTGGGCCTTCGGCCCACCACCTGTGTGGTGGTGACACAGACTCTCCAGATAGCCCTTTCTAGCTTTCCTGAAATCATGGATGTAGAAATGTATGTATTAACGCCAACCTATTCACATCACCCCCAACCCATTCACTCACCCATTACCCATCACCCCCCACCCATTCACTCACCCATTACCCCCCCCCCCACCCATTCACTCACCCATTATCCATCACCACACACCCATTCACTCACCCATTACCCATCACCCCCCATCTATTCCCTCACCCATCACCCATCACCCCCCACCCATTCACTCACCCATCACCCCACACCCATTACCCATCACCCCACCCATTCACTCACCCATTACCCATCACCCTACATCAAGGTTTCCTCAACTCTCGCAACCCACTTTTTTTCACAATTCTTGCTAATAGGCTGCTAAAAAAAGAAGAAGAAAAAAGTGATCGGATCATCTCATAAATGGGCTTAAAACCTTCCTCTGCTTGAGCCGGTTCCAAAAATGTGCCATATGAGGTGATTCCGCAACAGGGGGCGGCACCTGGAGCGGACACACACACACACACACACACACACAGTTTCGCTTATATTATTATAGATAATAATATATTGTCATTATGATAATAATAACAATAACGATGATGATGATAATTAAAATATTAATAATAATAATAAGAAATAATAGTAATAATGATAATTAATATAAATAATAATAATAATAAGAGTTATCATTATTATCATGATTACCGTTATTATGTATTATTCATCATTATTATTATTGCTTGAGTGGTTCTAAGTGGGTGTGGCACGCGAACCGTGGAACAAATACCACTGCGAGGGATAGTGGATGATGGAGTAACGTTGCCGGTAGCGCCAAAATGAAGAGTGTTTGTATATCTATTCATCACAAGTTTGCTAAGTGTATTTAAGGCTGGATAAGGTGACGTGTCAGTTTATCTTTTCTTCATCACTGTTCCTTCCTTTTCTAAGTCAAAGTGTAGTTGGAGGCAGTATAAATATGGGCGCCAACTGCGATCGGAGATAATTAAGGTGGTGACGATGATGATATTGATGATATATATAATATATAGCGAGTGTGCTGGTGATGGCGACTTTGGTGATGGCAATGGAGGCGGTGGCAACGGCGGCGGCAACAAAGGGCCGGCGCAGCTGTTAGCGCCTTCCCTCCACTTATTCCCCCCAAAACCAAGCGCTCTCACACCTGAGGCCTCGCGTCCCAATAGTTGGTGTCGGCACCGACTTCAGATATCTACGTACACCTAAAACATGCACACGCACACATATGTGTCACTATCATCGCTGCTACACCAAATACATAATTTTATGATAAGCCGCCGCCCTGCCGTGGCCACCAAGACCATATAGTCATATAACCTATAAAAGCATTCGGACATTGACGCTCGAAGTAAAGGCTTGATGAGCGACCATGAGTCCGTAACATCCACTGCCACCGCTTTCGAGCCAGAGGCACCTGTCGAATGGTCCAGCATCACACAGCACGAGCGGAGATGCTAAGTTATCGACAAACAATTGCACCTTCATAATACTGTCGTGATTTTCTTTCATTGCATGGTCGATTTCACAGTCACCAAGCTTTAAGGTCCTGAAGTGTGGGAGGGGAAGCGACTAGACATGTAAGTTAAGAGCAATCTATAGTGTTCGCAATGCGGGAGGGGGGGACAGGATTCCTTCTCTCAGTCAATGAAGAAGTGACGCATGTGAGCTCGCTCCTTTAATGATTCATTTGAGTTGTGTGTGTGTCCATTTTATGCCTGCTTGCGTTCGTTGATCACAGGAAAATTCATCAACTTACTTTAGGTGACTATGATAATGATGATGAAGATGAAGAAGAAGACGATGGGAAAAAATGGAGGAGAACAACAAGAAAATAAGGAGTAGTAAGATGACAAGGATGGAGATAAGGACGAGGAATATGAGTAAAGATTGATTCATACTATACACGGTCACGTCACCGTCGCATCGTCACGGCAACGTCCGTCAGCCGTGCCTGTATTTACACTATTCGTTACGGTTCCGTCGTTTTCGGCAGTTTGCATTTAACCTCAGGCTTAACTGGTTCAAACCGGTATAACCGCATAGCCCCTCAGAGACTATGGTTGAAGAAATTTATATTTAATAGCACTTATGTTGGATGAAGAATAGGAGTTACACTCTATAAGGAACCGGTTTTGAGTACATAAAGCCTTGACAAAATTATATTCATCAGCACGGCACCGTCACGTCACGTCAAAATATTTTTGGAAAGAGTCCGTGATGTGATTGTGCCGTGATGTGACGGTGACGTGACGGTGACGAACCATTTGGTGTGAACAGGTCAATTTGATTACATTGAAATTTTTTTGACAGAACGGTGACATGACGTGAAGAGACGGTGACGTGATGCATAGTGTGAATCTGTCTTAAGAGAAAAACAGAAGCAAGAGTAGTAAAAAGGGAGCAAAGGGAAGATGAGAAATATATAACCTTAATCGTCATCTAATCTAAAACAAAATTAATTGACGGAATCTTCATAAAACTTGATTGTCGTTTTTCTGCCTATAATTCAGTAATGTTTTGAATCGAACCCATTGTCCTCTACGATTTCAAAAGTGTAGTACATCTTCATTCTCCGTTACATCATCTTCCATTCTTTTACAATCAATCAATCATTTGGGGCATACGCCGGGGGGCGTGTAGCCTCGCCCACCCTACGACGCCACTCCCGGGGGTCACCACGCGCGAGTCCCCATGCAGGCTCCCTTCCCATACCAAGCTACACTCCCCTACTATA
This sequence comes from Chionoecetes opilio, assembly GCA_016584305.1. Lineage (NCBI taxonomy): Eukaryota > Metazoa > Arthropoda > Malacostraca > Decapoda > Majidae > Chionoecetes > Chionoecetes opilio. Next base: position 105,876 of record JACEEZ010021621.1, read on the forward strand.
ACTCTTGAACTAAATCAGCCCGGGGTGTATCTAACGGATAGCCACGGCAGCCAAGTTACACTCCCGGGAGAGGATGAGTTCGGGATTTCTATATGGTTTTTTTTCCGAAGTCATTACATAAACCACAGCTTAATTAATCAATCACCTATGGGCAAATTAATCACTTATTTCCATCAGGCAAAAGGGCCCATGTCACCATGAGGTGACGAATCTACACATACACACACACACACACACACACACACACACATACCAAGCAACTCACGGCAGGAAACATCAACTTGCACCAGCCACGAGCTTTGTGGGCGCCCCCTTGGCCAAAATATATTTATTATTTTACAGATGAGCCGCAAAAGGACGATCTTCAAGACAAACGCAAAAACAAGACCTAGGGAAGATTTCTAGCTTGGGTACGCGATTCTGGTGTAGGGAGATTTTTTTCCGATATGGCCGCCAAGATGGCCGCCTAGCCCAAATCGACTATAAGTGTCGTGTCCAGTGTAAGTGTATCCAGTATAAGTGTCCATATCGACTTATAGTGTCGGGAAATTGCCTATATCTAGGGAATGACTGCTTCTAGCTATAAAAAATTGCAAGGGACAAAAATTGTTTGCAATACTTTTTTACATTATGTAGGCACACTTTTATATAAATTATTTGGTTTTTTTAAATAAAAGAATTGGATTGAATTATAAACAAATCACGGATTTTGTGCAAAAAACATATTATTAACAAAAGACAGAGTAAATTAGTTGTTAACATTGCAATAATTTGTATAAGCAAATCAATGTAAAACATTGGTAAAGGAAAACTTAGCGAAATGGAAAAATAATACTACCAAAAATATATTTACTGCATATCGAATATTGTTCCTGTCCTTACTACACTATACTGCTGTAATTATGTGTCTGCTAATATTCCAGTGTAGTACAGGTTGTAAAGATATTACTAACAATCATGTGTATGTAGATAATATATATATATATATATATATATATATATATATATATATATATATATATATATATATATATATATATATATATATATACATATATATAATATATATATATATACATATATACATATATATATATATATATATATATATATATATATATTATATATATATATATATATATACATATATATATATTATATATATATATGTTAGTGATGGATCAAGTGGTCGATTTTTCACAACCGCGGTTGCGGTTGTGTTTGCGGTTGTCGAATTTTCTACAACCGCGGTAGCGGTTGCGGTTATCATATACTAGGACAAATGCGTAATTTTAAACTGGAATATTACGTTATAGTGCGATTTAGCCACACTTGGAACATAATATATACTAAATACCATATATTGAACACAAGTTTTGCAACACACAAATAGCGGTAAATTATATGTACTGTCAATAATGAAGTATATTCTTAACTTATATAGCTATTATGAAAGAATAAGTCAAATTAATAAAAGCTATATTATGCACAAAGTGTTTTACCATGAATGTATACTATTCTATTTATAAAAGACAACATCTACCAGGGTAACCCTAGCACCATTGCTGCATTAAAGGCAGGCATCACTGAGAAGATTCAGGCGATCACCCAGGAGGAATGTGCACGCGTTATCAGCAACTTTGCACGGCGCGTTCAACAATGCCTTCGAGTGAACGGCGGACATCTGGAGATGTCGGGTCACAAGGAGGAATGGTTGCAGACCTAAATGTTATCTCTTACTTTCAAAATGTAATCACCATGACTTCACTGTGCCTTAGTGCCGATCGTTGTTTCCTTGTGCCCTCACAATTTTTTATTATTAGCTAGATGTATCAGATTATAAATAGTTCATACTATATTTCAATATATTAATCATACATATATTATCATTATATCCATATATATATTTAGCATCTATATTATATATATCAACATATTATATAACTAAAATCACATATATATATATACATATATATATATACATATATATATATATATATATATATATATACATATATATATACATATACATATATACATATAATATATATATTATATAATATATATATATATATATATAGTATATACATATATATATATATAATATATATATATATAACATATACATATATCATATATAATACATACTATATATATATATATATACATATACATATATACTATATATATATTACATATATATATATATACATATATACATATATATATATATACATATATAACATATATATATTATACATATATAATATATATATAATATATATATAATATATATATATAATATATATATATATGTATATAATTATATATATACATATATACTATATATATACATATATAATTATATCTATATATATACGTATATATAATATATAATACTATATATATATTATATCTATATTATATATACGTATATATATATATATATATATATATATAATATACTATATATATACATATATATATATAAATATATATATCATATATATATAATATATACATATATACATATATCATATATACATATACTATATATACTATATATATATATATATACTATATACTATATAATATAATATATCTATATATATATATATACGTATATATATATTATATATGTATATATCTATATATATACGTATATATATATATATATGTATATATCTAATATATATTAGTATATATACTATATATAGTATATATATATATATATATATATATATATTATATATATATATATAATATATATTATATATATAGTTGATTTTCTTAGTTGGTAGTACATCTTGATATTTCAGGGTGACAAAGACACTCGTCATACTTGGGGTTGTTTATGCGCAACGTTTCGCCAAAGGCACTTGGCATCATCAGGCTAAAAATAGTTAAAAATTTAATATATTGCAATGCTAAAAAGCAAACATCTAAAAAATTATTTCTTAAGAAACAATAAAATATTCCTATATTATCTAAAATTACTAACTAATAAATAAAATATAATTTGTACTTAACGGACCTTGGTGTGTATGCTGTCTGAGTTGGTAGAGGACTGAATGAACACTAGTTTCGTGGGTAACATTTCAGCTTGTGTGGGGCGATCGAACCGAGAGTCGGGCAATCGAAACAGTGATAGTCATTTGAGTATATGTAGTTGGTGTGAAGTGACTTGGTTATTAAGATCAGGGGACAGATGCTTGATGTGTATGGATTCTAATAATTTAGTGTCACTAGGGTAGTGTGCCTTGGATAGGATACTAAAGTCATTCATAGAAAAAGGGTGATCTAAATCATGTGAGTGTGAGCGGATTGCAGATTGCGAAGGTGAAGAAATGGGTCGACCAGTACGTGCAGAAACACCTTTATGCTCAGAAAGCCTAAGGGTTAGATTCCTTGTCGTCTCGCCGACGTATCTAGCGTTACAACTAGAACATTTGAATTCGTAAATTATGTTAGAAATAAGGGCTTTAGGTATAGAGTCTTTCTTTATATTTGAAATGAGTTCTTAAGGTAAATGAATTAGTAAAAATAAATTTAAATTTTGAGTTAGGAAGATGTAACTTAAGTAGATCATTGAGTTTTTTTCCAATGGTGTAACTGAGATGGCCGTAAAATAGGAGTTTAACATAGTGTGTGTCTAATATAGGTTCGGGTTCGTTCGACTCTGGGTTGAACTTTTTATCTAAGAACTTTGAGATGGTTGCTTCAATTAATTTGAGGGGGTAGCCATTATTTTGGAAAAAATTAGTAAGGAATTTGATCTCATTATCAAAGGAAAACCAATTAGAAGTTTCTCTATAGTTTCTCTTCTAATTGGTTTGAAATATCAAGATATATATATATATATATATATATATATATATATATATCGTGTTGTGTGTCCTTTTCCAGAAAGGGTTCATAGTTATTTCAAGCCACTTGGTTTTAACCACTCTGTGATAATAGTGAGCTATACACACAAATACATCTGTGTCTGATGATGCTATGAACAGACTTTCGACATTTGTCGTTTTTACAGCATGATTTATGTGAATGAACAATCTTTCATCCGCTCAACTCTGGTATTTCGGTTATCTGGTCATTTTGTAATTTAACTGCTTCTTCCTCAATCATTCCACTCAAAAACACAATTGCTTTTGGCAGTTTGGTTTTATGCTGTAGGAGATAGGTTCGAAAAAAATTCTGAAGGTAATTTTTATTATGGATTGATGACCAGAAAGCATCCATGTTTCTAGGCAAGGCTGTCATATTGCTTGATATGGTCATATGAAAAGGATCTTTTGTCATGCGCCTGAGCCTTTCTCCAGCTTTGATACGTTTCCCCTGCTATATGTCAAAAATGATATCAACTCTTTCTGCATCCCTTGACAGTGATATGATTCTGTTTAAAATAAATTCAGCAAACTCTCCAAAGGTTTTCATAGAACTTGCAGCAGCAGCAGCTATAGTATGGGCATGGAACATAAAGTCAATTACTGAACAGTTTGTGGATGGAGGACCCTAAAGGGCTTGATCTGACATACTACCTGTTAATGGTTTTTTTCTAGAACATGGACCATTTTAGATTTGTCGTTTTTTTGTAATGGTCCATCTTTCGTTAAAAAGAAGGATGTACTTGTTAGCTCATACGCTAAAAGTTTATCAATGGAATAACCCCTATCTCTAGCTATTTCAATTATCCTTTGAGCATGATATGTTTCTTTTGCTTAATCAAGACTTTTTGGTTCAGGTTTTCCCTTAAAAACCTTTTTCTTTGACTAAGGATGAAGCAGTTGCTTATATTTATGTATGAAGACTTGATCACGGAATGTATCATATTCCTTTCGTCCCTCAGTAGTGCATGTTAATTTAAACTTTACTTCATCTACTGGCAAGTGCTTTCCTGTTGCAAAGTTAATAAATTGATCCTGGTCTACTGAACAAATGGGTTATACCTATCAGTAATTAGATTAACTATTTTAATGATGCACTGATTATAATTTTTGGTTACGATGTTCGAAAACTCGTAATGCAGGACATTTTCATAATTTTCAATTATTCTCAATTTCTATGAAACATGTTCATTGAATGTGTATCATGCTTGATTATGTCTTGAAGAGCTATGGCTTCTTTCCTTCTCTTCATACCAATTATGCCACCTTGTCCTTTTGCTGACTTGTTGTAGCACATCTCCAAGCCTTGATCCATACCAACACTGCTAAAAATGTTGTCTCCATGCTGAACTACAAATCTACCTCTCACAAAAGACTCAAAGACACTGGGATGCTATTTTTTTAGTTTTAAACAATCTTCATAGTAAACAAAGCCCCATCTTGCATACTTTACCTTACCAAAGGAAAACAAAAATGCAATGCTCTCTGAAATGCAGACATATGGAGCTCCCAGTTTCCCTCTTTATCGGCTCTTATGATATTCTTCAATAACGGGAAGAACTCATGAAAAAAGTTTTCCAATAACAAAAAGCTTTTGATTTTTCTGCATCTGTCTTTATAAACAGGCTAAAGTCTGCATTGAAATCCTGTAAAAGATGGTGCATATCTTCCATTTTCTTCTTTGCACTAAGATGGTCCTTTTCCACACAGGATACGTCCAGTGTTTTAAGGTGAGTAAAGAGTGACTGGTATTTCTCATGTTCAGTGTTGGCAAATAATTATTGTAGTTGTATTCGTTGCAGAGCTTCGGCATTTGTACCCATACTCGAACTCCTCTCGAATAGTGATTGCCTTTCAGTACAGACTCAACCAATTTTGGACCAAATACTTCAGTCTCTATCAGTGATTCAACAATACCGCTGTCTTCCAAGTACTGGCCTAAGCAGTTAATGATGATTTTTGTCGCGTGGAAGGAACCTAGACCAAAAAAATATTATCAAAATCAGAGGGAAATAGTGGCTGAAGTTCCTTGGCGATGTGATAACACCTTTGTCACTCCACAAAGCCATCAAGTCTGATTTTCCTGCACCAATGCATCTTGAAAGTTCACCATTGTTGTGTAAATAGAGGACTGACTTGTAGCAGGATAAGGAAGAATAGGAACACTTGCTGAAATAGTTATTGGAGGCTACTTTTCTACTATGAGTGAGTTAAAAGTTAAAAGCAAAGGTGGAAGTTATAAATTGACGAAAATCATACATAGACATACACAGACAGTAGACAGTAGTAGTACATATACATAGACAGTGACCATGTTGAAAGTATCGCCCATCGACTGATGGGCGACAACAAACTGTTGAAATTATAGTATTAATTAACGTGAACTCACCTTGCGATTAACCCAAAATCTACCTAAGCTGCACTGATACCCTATTTAGACGCTAACTAAGGTATACTCAGCTGTGGCAGATGGGTTTATGATATGAAGGCTCTTGATCATTATCTTGAGGGAGTATTGGGAGACGCTGTGGTACACAGAATGGCAGGGCGGCTGGCTGTGGTAACGTAATGGCGGCGCTGAGTGGTAGGCTGACGTAGCTTTTCACAGCTGGTCGCGATATTATAAGATGTGTTTTACACCTCGTCCTCGTCTTAACCGATTGATGGGTTACAGCTTACTCATATTAAGATGAGTTTGACTACACCTTAGTGTACAATCAAAGACTGACTACAACTTCATAGTGTAGGTGATAACGCGTGACTGATGTCTTGACTAAAAATCCTTTACAAGACAGCTGGAGCTTACACGTGGAGCACGTTCCAATAATTTACTCCTATACGTGGAAGTTTCCTCACAATTCTTATATTATGTTAATCCTTTGATTAATTGTGGTATTATAGGTGAATACCACCAAAATTATATTACTATATTTAAATACATCTTAATTTATACCCAAATCTATAATAATATATACATAGGTGGAATTTTTATTCGTATCCCGCCTCCGTCTGGTAGGCGCCAATTTCCACCATTCAAATTAATACCATTCTCATAATTAGAGAGCGGTTTTGGTGGATAATTTCCACAACTGGGGGCCGGCGAAAAATGAAGGTTTGCTTCAGGTAATTTGACCCCCTTTAATGAGGTTTCTCCAAGTGGTTTTACACTTTAAAGCAGCTTGCCTCCGAGGTCGGGAATCCCCTAAGTTGGCCTGCCAAGACGCAGACTTAAGAGTCCTCATTTACCTCTTCAGCTAACTCTAGGGGAATCAAATGATTTACCGTCCGCACACATCGTTGTCCCCTCACTAGTAACTCCACTGACCTCACAATCCCCTTTCCGTCAGTATGCAATTTTGCTATTTTTCCTAGAGGCCATTGCGAACGAGGCATATCTCCCCTAAGGATTACTATATCTCCTACTTTGATTGGACTTTGATTTTCTTGCTGTTGAGCCCCATAAAACTATTCCCTTAGACTCAGTGAATAATCTGCACTCCAATACTTATCCCATGACCTTAAAATTTTACTTAAGGTGTGATAACCTTCCCGGAGATGTTGAGCCGGGTCATTTATTGTAGGATCTTGTATATCTTCCCTTGTATCTATTAAGGGAAAGGGTTCCAGTCTTCTCCCATAAATTAAATGTGAGGGAGTAATCAATCATCAATCATTAGGAGCATACGCCGGGGGGCGCGTCGCCTCGCCCACCCTACGACGCCACTCCCGGGGGTCACCACGCGCGAGCTCCCATGCAGGCTCCTTTCCCATACCAAGCAGCTCTCGACAAGAAACATCAACTTGCCCCAGCCATGAGCCTTGTGGGCGCCCCCTTGGCCTCCTCCACGCCGGATTGTCTCCTACAGATACAACCCAATGGGAAGGATCGGTTTCAGGGTAGCGTGCCACATACCCATATAGCCGAAGTTGGCGCTGACGGACTATGCAGGTAATAGGCCTCGATTCAGTCTCACGGGGTAATCGCTGATTTGACACGTAATCATCCCAGCGATACCCCATGATTCTGCGAAGACACTTATTACCAAAGGCATTGATTCGTCTCTTCAAGTCACTATTTAGTGTCCATGTCTCACAACCATAGAGTAAGACAGGGATCACAAGGGACTTGAAGATCCGAATCTTTGTCCTTCTGCACAGGTACCGACAACGCCAAATACTCCCGCTGAGCGAGTCCATAACACCGTGGGCTATGCCAATCCGCCGTAAGACTTCTTGACGTGACCCGCCGTCATTATGGACTGCGCTACCAAGGTATGTAAAACTTTCCAAGATCTCAATGTCCTCGCCACACGCATGAACAGACTGTACTGCTTCATCTAGTAAGTCTCCAAACACCTGGACCTTGGTCTTGAGCCAGGAGACCTCAAGTCCCAAAGGCTTTGCCTCCTCGTGCAGCGCCTCGAGAGCCATCACCAGGACCTCCAGCGACTCAGCAAAGATTACTGCATCATCGGCAAAAACAAGATCAGTGATCTTGGTGTTGCCGACGGATGCTCCACAATCACTTTGATCTACAACCTTGTCCAATACCCAGTCCATACAAGCGTTGAAAAGTGATGGGGCAAGGACGCACCCTTGCCTCACTCCTATATTCACAGGAAAGAAGCTGGATACACCTGCCCCACACTTCACAGCACTCTCAGTCCCAGAATACAGACCAGTTATCAAACCAATAGTCCTTGCAGGAATCCCTCGAAGTCGCAGAAGATCCCAAAGTGACTCACGATGCACTGAGTCAAACGCCTTCTTGAGATCAACATAGGCTGCAAGCATCCCCTGTCGAAACTCACGTCGGCGTTTCACCAGGACACGAAGCGCTAGGATACGGTCCGTTGTTGACTTACCAGGCGTGAACCCAGACTGCTGAGGTCTCTGATGCTTCACCAGATGACAGCGAATCCGTGTCAGCAATAGATGGGCAAGCACCTTGCCTGGTACGCTGAGCAGTGTAATACCGCGGTAATTGTTGCAGTCCTGACGGTCCCCTTTCCCTTTCCACATAGGGACGACCAGCCCCCTTTTCCAGTCAGGAGGAATGGTACCTGATTGCCACACGGCAGTCAGGACAGCATGCAACCCGCGGATCATGGCCTCACCCCCAGCTTTGAGGAGCTCCGCACTGATATTACAAACACCAGCTGCCTTTCCACCCCTCAATTTTGCTACAGCCTCTCTGACTTCGTCAAGAGAGGGTGCGGTTTCGTCAATGGGAGGATCGGCATCCACTGCCTGTAACCCAGTGGTGTGAAGCTGCTCAGTTGGAGGGTCCACCGTGAACAACTGCCCAAAGTACTCAGCCCAACGAGCCATCTGCCCATCCATGTCCGACACGAGGCACCCATCTGCTGTTCAAATAGCACTCGCCCGAGAAGGAGACTTTGAACGGAGCTTCTTCAGGGCTTCGGTAGGGGGGTTCGGAGGTCATTAGCGTTTCAAAATAAACCCTCGACATCCTCACGAGACTCCTGACATACCTTTCCTTGTCTCTCTCCCAGGAGGGTTTCTAGTCCGGCGTGACAGAGCCCTGTGCTGGTCCCGGTTCCCAGCCAGCCGGCAGCGCGACTCTCCTCGATTTTTCTCCAGCGTCTCCGTCGAGACAAAACCACGCCTTGACCTCGGGCGCTCCCCAATACACTCCTTGGCAGCCTGTAATTTCACGTTTGAAGGGATCCCACAGTTTTTACAGGGTCCACGAAGCACCGAGCACCTCAAACCGATTTGAGACTGCCCCGCATACTCAGAGCACATGCCAATCCCCTTTAGTTTCTCAAAATGAACCCCAGTATGGTTACCTCTTGAGATTCTTCTGGACTTTGACATGAAGCTTAAGTGTAGCAACAAAAAGTCTGTGATCTGTTCCAAAGAACTCAGCCTCCGTTTAAAACCCCGCAGTTCTGGAGGATCCTCCAACGAGTACTAACGAGGATGTGGTCGATCTCCTTAGCTACCCCTCCGGCAGTACTATACCATGTCCAGCGGCAGCTCTGGCCTCTGATACCAGAACCTGCAATTCTCAACCTTCTGGATCTTGCAAAGTTCAGAAACAAGAACTGTTGGTGTTTCTGGTAAACCGGAGCCATGGGGACCAACACATAACTCGTAGCCAGTAAGGGGGTAAGAGCTTCTATATTTTACTGATGAATCATCTAAGTAGGTTAAGGGGCGGTTATTGATACGGGGCTCAATCTCAGTCACTTGGTTTTTCAAGTCTTCTAGACCTATCTTTGTCTTGTGGAGAGTTTTCCTAAGACAAAGACTTTACAATGCCATCATTCTCTCTTTTGAAACCATTTTGCCAAGGAGCTCTAGGGGTAGTAAAGGTCCATGAGCATTTCCTTAACTCTAGAGATTTTTGTACTGAGGGATGATTTAATATTTCTAACAATATGGGGGAGGGCTCCTACGAAGTTAGTAGCATTATCGCTAATCAATCGCCGAGGACCGACCGCCGACCACAAACCGCCGGAACACTTGAATAAATGTTTCGGCACTTAAATCATCAGCTATTTTCAAAATGAATAGCCCTTGTAGAGGTGCAAGTAAATGAAGCAACATATACTTTCTTGGGGGGAGTATTATCTCCTGAAATTATTATTGCCCCAGTATAGTCGACACCAGCTACCTCAAATGGTTTTAATGATTGGGTACTCGATCCATGGATTGGGGGGGGCCCGGGGATGGGTGATCAGTCTTCCCTCATATCTCTTGCATTTGATACAAGATTTCAGGTAGCATTTAACGGGCCTGTCTATTAGTCTACTAGAATTCCTTGTCTACCCTGGGTATCCAAAATTCCCTCCTGAGATAGGCTAATGTATCAGCCATTCCGCCATGTACGAGTTCCCTGAGATTCATCCACTTTTTAATTTAGTAAGATGATGACGTTTGGGAATTAGCATGGGATTGCAGGTTTTATCGGGAAGATCAGCATTCCAAATTCTTCCTCGACCCTAATGATGCCCTCAGTATCTGGGTTTACAGACCTAATGATTTGATAAGTTTTTTTTCCTACGGGGGCTGGCCGAGGCTAAGAGCTGATATTCCTCAGGAAATTCCTGCTTTTGTATTGTTCTAACCCAAAACTTCAAAGGATCAGAAACTATCCCACTTTATGAATTTAAAAGACCAATTTAGTAGTTTTTAAATAGTTTGGCTTAATAAAGAAAACCTTTTTATATCCATAACAGGATCTGGGATCCAATATGGGTTTCCATAATTATATCTTCTGATAGGGCCCTGACTTACTATAGACCTTTTGATTAGGCCATTCATTATTATTTTTCAGCCAGGTAGGACCTTTAAACCATAATCCTGTTTTTTAATTTGAGGATATTTGTTCCTCGGGAACAAAATATCAGCTGTTTTTTTCCTTGGTAGCAACATGATTATAGTGAAATGGGGGACCTAAATAATTTATCTTACCAACACGATTCCTGACATAAGGGTTTTTGTGTTATTTTTTCACTAACAGTGTAGGAAAATTTCACTATCGGTCCACATATTCCTCCCCCAATTTGTAATAAATTGCTTAGATATTGAGCTAATTTAGTGCCTAATTCTAATGCAGTCGGGTCATTTGAGGCAATGTTCTAGGCTTAATTGGAACAACCCAGCCTTAGACATAATTATTTACATTCCTCCCTGCTTTAAGATAACTCTGCCCCGTATGCACTTTTTGAAGCATAACAAAATATGTGTAGTTGCTGGGCTGTCGCCCATCAGCATTTATTCTCCTACTTATGTGAACTTCTTTTTATCTTATTGAACTCAGATTTTATAGTCTCCCATTCTTTTGTATATTCCCGTCTAGGGGGGTATCCCAATCGAGGTTTTTCTCCCCAGGCCTTTTGTATTAGCGTTTACCCCTTATAGTTATTGGGCTCACTATGCCCAAGGGGTCAAATACTTGGCTGACCTGACTTAAGAGTGTTCTCTTTGTTAGGACCACATCAGAAAAATCTGGACACTTTAATCTTAGTTCATCAGTTTTTTACATTCCACCATAATCCTAACACTGATTGGATCTCTGGGGGGCGTATAATTAAGGAAATCCTTCCTGTTATCCCTTCTAGTCTTGGAGAATTAGTATTCCAACTCTGTAAGGGGAGGCTGGCCTTCCTGCACTCTTTATTAGCCAGGTTAAAAATTTGTATTAGTTCTTCCTCAGAATTTATTGCCCCCTGCAAATTATCCTATAGAAGTTCTTCCCCAATTCTGGGCTATCAGAACCCTTAAAATGGTACTGTAAATGTTTTTTTTTAATAGAAAGGGGCTTAGCAGGAACCAAACAGAACTGACTTAAACCTATATGTGGCTAGGGGCTATCTTCCTGAGATATATTTTCAGGCCATAGGAATTTGTGAAATTTCTATCTTCTTCCCTTAGACCTAATCTTGGGAAAGCCTTAGAGATGCAGCCACATAGGCGAATTTATCTGTTCTGAATTTTACTAGGACATCTCCTAGATTAGACAAGAGATTCGGTCCTGCCCTGAAGGCAGTCTTTTTAAACTAGCATCTTGTTTAGTTTTAAAACTACAATTGAAAACTATTCTGATGGGGGGGGGTTGATGAATCTTTGGCCACTGGCATGGTGGGGTAAATAATATCCTATATTATGATTTACTGCTCCTTCCAATTTTTCGATAAAGTCATCTTTAATTGATCTTGAAAGATCTTATCATAACACTCCAATTTAGACTGATTTTTCTTCAGTTTTCTTATTGAACTATTTAAGAGGCTCTTAACTATGGTGATAATTGGAAGGTAACACGGGGGGCATTTAATTTGCCAAGGTAGACCTACTTCATATTTACCTTTAAACATAATTGACAGTGTGATCATAGTGATTTAGAGTATTTTGATCCTTTTCAGGTAACTGTTCGGGAAATGATCCCGATAGTTTTCTAGATCCTAAAATTGTGCACGGGGATATCCCCTTCTTCCAATAACTCATTGATTTGAGTGGGTACTAAGGGATTTTCCTATTCTAACAAACAGAGGGTTGTGCATGAATAGGAATGCATTCCCCCTTTTTTTTTGGGCTGGTGAAGGGTTTTGTGGGATAGGTCCCATTATACATCACCACCGGCACTGGTGAACATGGAAATCTTATTTTCTTTTGATGACCTTACTTAGAATTCGCCCAAAATAACCCACGCCTATTATTAATTGGTATGGATCTCAACATCCTCAAAGGTATTTCAAACTAGTCTAACACCTTTCTGTTTCAAAGTTTCAGCTGTAGTTTAAGTCCTTTTACAGTTAAATTTATACCGATGTCATTACTACAGCAGCTACCCTACATTTATAAATTCCCAATTGGACTAGTGGTCGAACAATGTCAAAATTTTTGAGTTTCTTTATTGGCCAGAAAGCCCGAAATGGCTAAGTCCCTTGCTTTTATAGGTGTTGTAATAGTTCAACTATCTCCCCACTAATAATGATCTTTGTGCCCACTGTAAAACATTGTTTTCAAAATGGCTGAATTACCTTTATGGCTCACCTTCAACTCTGCCATAGGAACAGCGGATGAACTACTCATACTATTTTACTGGCCTTTTTTAACAACCGTAGGGTCTGTTCTCACATCACCATTAGGACATAAGGCTATGTGAGATGGATTTTCTACACTTCTTAAAAGTACCCAGACTAATAGGACAGGCTTGTATTGCATGTTTACCACTAAGGCGGGTTAGGCAGTTTCCCAGGTCCTTTAAACCCTTTTTTGAGCCTAGTGGAATAATCTGGGTATATATTACAAGTGGGGGGTGGATGTTCTTCCTCGCAGAAAGCACATTTTTTTTCTGACTTCACTGGTAATAACCCTATATTTAGGAATGGCACCTGTTCTTTGAGTAGGTCTTGGTGTTTGGTTTCCGGCTGGTTTAGCTTAAAACTTATTAACCGGTTTTTCTTCCCATCGTAACTTTAGTAGGAGCGGATAACTACCCACCAATGAGGGCTCTTTAACTCTAAAGGTGGCTGATATCGCTGATTACCTTTAGGTCTAGTTTATTTTAATCTCCCTGTGGGGGTGTTCCTGCTCAAAACCTTGCAAATGTTTGCACTCTTGAAATAATCCCTCCTCTATTTGCTTGACCGTGAATAATTGTTATTGTACCTCCCGATTTAAGCGGTCCCGCATCCTGATTTTGGGAGTTTTCCTCCATATCATGATACTAACCATCCAGTCTGACTCTGTCCCAAAGGGGTTTGTGAGCTTCAAAGGTTCTTAGTGGTGCAATTTAAAGTTATTCTGAACTCTTCCATTCTCTGTGATTGTGAGAAGGCTCAGTAGATCCATGAACTTGCAGAAAAGATTCTTTGTTATCTGATCTTTATCTTCATAATTATCTCTAAATCTTGAGTGCCACATTATAATTGGGATTTTCTACTGTTTAATTCCTTTACCAGCAGATATGCAGAACCTCTCAACTGACCTAACAAATAGATTAAATTTTTGCACCTCTGTTAAATCAGTCCCTTCATCAATCAATATGAATTTTATCCCAGAAAGAATACCAATTTTCTCCCTCAAAATGAGGCAATGACAAAACTGGTAATTTAAGTTGGGGGAAAGAGGGTTTGGGGTGTGGTTTCTGATCACGCACCAAGTTCTCATATGTGAATACTGTTTCCATGTATTTGGTACATTCTTGATCATACTTGGTCTCATAATTAATTAATTCTTCACCCTCAGCTCCGAGTAATTGTAAGTAAGCCTCTTCATAATTTTCCCATTTAGTTTTTAGCATTAGCAGACCTGACTTTAAACTATTATAGTCAATAGGGATAGTCCCAGCTGCTACCTCACACTTTTTATATATTCGTGTAAGCCATCCTAATTTAGCCACTAATGCTTTAGTCCCTTCCGCCATGATTTTAATTGATTAGATGAAATGAAAAAAGAAAGAAAAAAAAAAAAAAGTTGGATAAAAGTTTATGAGTTAGGGTTCCCTAGTTTAATTGAATTCTAAGGGTGGATGTGCCGTTGACTCGGCCTAGCAAGGCGCGGAGCCAGGCCTATAACCATCCACCATTTTATTTAATATAACTAACTTCACAAACATTGTTGGCGGATGGTAGCTTAAATGCGGCCTGTGTCGTGGCTGTCTGTGGCTCGGCGAGCGAGTACAGCGGGCGGGTACGGCTGCCAAGTACGTTATTTACCATAGGGGCCGCGGGAAACTGGTGGCTATATATCATTACCCCCCAGAAAGAGGACTGTGAGGTCATTGAGGCCACTAAAGTACTTCATTGAGACATGAGGCCACTAAAAGTACATCATTGACACGTGCGTCTGTGTCAAAATAAATCAGCACGAATCCGCCGAGTGCCCGAAAGAGCCTGACTTCCACACCCTCCACCGCCATTCGCTGATGGCATAAACTGTGACCCACAACGCATACCTTATACATTCCCAAAGATAATCCTCACTCGGGGCACCAAACTGTTGAAATTATAGTATTAATTAACGTGAACTCATCTTGCGATTAACCCAAAATCTACCTAAGCTGCACTGATACCCTATTTAGACGCTAACTAAGGTATACTCAGCTGTGGCAGATGGGTTTATGATATGAAGGCTCTTGATCATTATCTTGAGGGAGTATTGGGAGACGCTGTGGTACACAGAATGGCAGGGCGGCTGGCTGTGGTTACGTAATGGCGGCGCTGAGTGGTAGGCTGACGTAGCTTTTCACAGCTGGTCGCGATATTATAAGATGTGTTTTACACCTCGTCCTCGTCTCAACCGATTGATGGGTTACAGCTTACTCATATTAAGATGAGTTTGACTACACCCTTTGTGTACAATCAAGACTGACTATAACTTCATAGTGTAGGTGATAACGCGTGACTGATGTCTTGACTAAAAATCCTTTACAAGACACTTGGGGCTTACACGTGGAGCACGTTCCAATAATTTACTCCTATACGTGGAATTTCCTCACAATTCTTATATTATGTTAATCCTTTGATTAATTGTGGTATTATAGGTGAATACCACCAAAATTATATTACTAATTCAAATACATCTTAATTTATACCCAAATCTATAATAATATATACATAGGTGGAATTTTTATTCGTATCCCGCCTCCGTCTGGTAGGCGCCAATTTCCACCATTCAAAACAAAACCATTCTCATAATTAGAGAGCGGTTTTAGTGGATAATTTCCACAGACCATATGGGATCAATATTGGCTGCCTTCGTAGATACTGTTTGGTGTGTCCGGGATATTACATGGCACGAATTCACGATTAATGACTCCTCTTCTTTTAGGTTTGGCAATGGGGCGTTTTTGGCAACGCAAAAAGATCATTCAGCTTTTTCTGGCGTTTTACCAAACAAACAGTCCCCGTAAATTCAAGTCATTTGTATGGATTTTTCCTGGGGTTCATCCTGGAACAGAACTAGAACTGTATCATGTGAACCACCAAAGCCGGACTTTGTATCCTCTTTATGGTCAAAGCTATCCTGGGGTGCAAAAAAGTGGCATATTACGTGCAAAGTGTGGTGATAAGGAACTCTTCCTATTTTCTGCGAGTGTCACTGATCTTACGTACTTCAAAGGAAAAGGTTCTTCATTGAAGACTGTCATAGCTGCTGCACACCAACGTAGTTCATTGATGTAATCAGAATTTTTCATTTGCTTGTTTTTTATGTAGCCTTATTGCTTGTGCAGTACAAAGATGAAATGGAGTTTTCTTCAGGCTATTATGAAAATGTAATATATTATCTGGAAAAGTGCGTCACTCTTCTTTTAGATATGTTTTTTGATCTCGCATCTGCTGATTCAGTTACTTGAAGAAGGTGTCCCAAATTTTTTGGTTTATTATTATCAAAGTGCGGGATGCTAATTTCAAGATCATGCGCATCATATAATTCATCCTCAAATTAGAAATCAAAGTTTTCAAGCTCATTGCTACTTTCTCTGCCACCTTTGTAAAGGGGTTTGATGTCTAGATTTGTTTTAATAGTTTGTGCTACACTCTACTTACTAGAAAATACGAGTTGAATTTTGAGCCCTCTTTTGGAAATGTTAATATTATATACTCTCCAAAATGGTAATCAAAGATTTTTTAAGCTGTTTATTTCGAAACTGACCCTCAAGCTGCCATTCAGAATTTATAAATAAAGCTCTGACAACTCATAACCATTTTGGAGAGTCCATAAATTTTTGAAAAACAGTTTTAACTGTGGTATCATTAAGAAAGGTGTTTGGTCGGGGTTATCCCCTGCTACTGGTAACGTAACCCAGTACAACCAGCCGCATGGTCGGATCGTCGGCGACTAAACCGGCTACCCCACTGGTTCTACCAGTGAGGAGGGTGTGCTGGACACCCAGATGGACTAAAAGTAAGACATCTTTAAGGGCAGATGAACTCACTATTGAGTCAACGGCCATCCACTCCACTATGGGGGAAATAGTGGACAACCTGGGTTAATCCTTACAGGGGCTCTGCGTCCCCGGCCACGGTGAGCAGTAAGGTCCCAATCCCTGAAATAGATTGGTTAGGTAAGGGCTTGCACCCCCCCCCCCCTATAAAAAATTGATCTAACCACAAACACAATAAGAAGTAGAGGCCGGGGGCGTGGTAACCGGTTTGAGGGTGGATATAATGGGCTCTGAGACAGGAGGCCTGGCAGTGGCGAGACTATAGTGGGGTTACACCAACTACTGGTCCGGCATGAGCAATGGTCACCGTGTCCGGGAGTAGCTATAGGCATCTCCACAAACTGCAGCCGTCTGTTGTTAAAGGTTAATCCGGTTGATGAGCGTATAATGCGGGTGAGGATGAAACACTCTGGGTTTCACGTCTCTTGTTGCGTGTACGCTCCTACCAGGTATGTGAAACCCGAAAAGAAATGTTCTACCGGGCCCAAAATCGACTCTGTTTAGACCAGTGTCCTCCTCGGACACACTCATTATCTTCGGCGACATCAATGCTACTACTGGGACTGTGAGAAATGACGATGAGTTATGTGCTGGTCCCCATGGCTCCTGTACCAGAAACATTAACAGTTATCTCCTTCTGAATTTTGCGAAGTCCAAAAGGTTGAGAATTGCAGGTTCTTGGTATCAGAGACCAGAAGCTGCACCGCTGGGACATGGTATAGTAATGCCGGAGGGGGAGCTAGGAGATTGGACCACATCCTCGTTAGTACTCGTTGGAGGATCCTCCAGAACTGCAGGGTTTACCGGAGTGCTGAGTTCTTTGCAGCTGATCACATACTTGTTGTTGCCACACTTAAGGGG
Source organism: Chionoecetes opilio (assembly GCA_016584305.1). Taxonomy (NCBI): domain Eukaryota; kingdom Metazoa; phylum Arthropoda; class Malacostraca; order Decapoda; family Majidae; genus Chionoecetes; species Chionoecetes opilio. Next base: position 124,047 of record JACEEZ010021621.1, read on the forward strand.
GTGTAGTCAGAGATATTCGAAGATTTCATGTACATTGGCGAAAATCTGAGAAAATATTTTAGTGATATTTCTGTGATGGTGGCAACACTCCTACAAAGTCTTACGACTGTATTTGTTTTCTAAATGTTTTTTTAAGAATATATTAGATAAAGTATTGGCAACCTTTGGCAACCCCTATGTGCATACATAACCTACTACATCTTACCGTAAATTATCAATCGCGATTTTTTCTCTTGCAATGAATTACGTTCCTGGATGCTTCTAACAACTTCTCACAGTAGCTAATAGTGAAATACGTCACGACACCCTCTCACTGGATCCAAGACCTTCAAGGAGCGAGGACGTCGCTTCCTGGTCCCTCCCTCCCTGACACGCTACCCTCGTAATAACGCTTATTCCTGCTCGTAGCAAGGCTTCCCAGCAAACACAAAGACGGAGGGCCTCCGGAGGCCCTCCGTATGTCATACCGGCGGCCTGACGGAAGTGTACGACGTAGGGCCGCTGGGGATTTGCTCAGAGGCTCATCGGCGGGCCGCTCCTAGCGGCCCGCCGTAGGGCATATGACCATTTGCCGCTGTTATATTAACTGATTGAGGAATATTTATGTGTATACTTTTTAAGTATATTGCAGATATAGTAATGTTTTAAGGGGTGCTGCACAACCCATTAGCCGATTAATAGACTAATGGGCTGTTCAACACTTATAAAAACATTACGATATCTGCAATATACTTAGAAAGTATAACCATAAATATTCCAATGTCGTTATCCAGTAATACGATGAAAAGGAGATCATAATTGCTACGGACATTGTTTATTTCATAAGTACAAAAACATTTTCGTTATTGGGTTTACATGCTGGTGTACGTGGAACACTGTACAGCCATGTAGAAGATATTGATTGCGGCGAACAACATAACAACATCCACCCTCTTGTGCGTTTACCAATTAACTGATTTCACTGAGTCACTGACACAACGCTGACGAGGAATTCCTAAAAAAACGTGTCGTACTGCAATCATTTATATTATTCAGTCTATTTCGACATAATGAAGGAGCGAAAACATGTTATAACTAAGTTCTCATTGTGTTATCGACTGGTTAAGGGTGATAATTTAGGCCTTTTGTGGGTTTTTAACCCTTTGTAATGGCTATCGTACGTCTGGCAGTTTAGTGCATTGATAGCTGCGTAATGATTTCAAATAGTATTCTATTCTAAATCATGATATTATCCATGTTAATTCTCCATCATCTACATATTCCTTATTAGGTGTATCGTTGAGTGTTGATATGTGTTGATAATATGTTGGAAATGATTGAAATAAGGGAAAATATGACCTTGTGTTATCCCGTAATCTTTGCTCGGATAATCAAATGTTATTTTTATATGATACTAGCTACACACATAGACTAACTGATAACCTTTTTCCATGTAAACTCCTTCCTATGTACGTATCTCATATTTATTTCTATGTATCTCTCGGTGTTCCTGATTAAGCTGGAAATATTTGAAATAAACTGATATATGATCATTTCTATAAACTATTATAAAAGCTTTTAAAACGATTTTTAATAGCTTGAACAGGCCTAATGATAGTGATGGTACCGATATTGAGATACTATGTATATTACTGTGTTAATATATATAATATGAAATGAATATTTCCCACTTACAAATACCTACTAGCTGGCCTCCGGAGGATTGACGTCAAGTTGCCGCTGTTTGTCACTACTGATGTAATACTACAGCAAGATAATCATATAACTTGTTTCAAAATGTTTACACATAGAAATATTCAATTCTTGAAATTCTGTACATTAATTTTCAACATAGTAAATTATCCCGTCTGAAAATACACCAGCGGGCCTTCGGAGGGCTGACGGAGGTAAATTTGCCGCCGGCGGCCGCCGTTCGCCGCTCTACGGCCTACGTAGGCCCGCCGGTGATGGTTAGTTGGGTTAGTCCTGCTGTCACCCATGGTTTGAGTAAAAAAGATGAGAAAGAGTGCAGAGAATGCCCGTAAATGGAAAAAGAGAAGGCTGGAGGAGGAAATCATTGATTGATAAAGTCATTGATTATAACATTGGGTACCAGGAAGGATTTGTTCACTTCTTACTTGGAGAACCACGCACACGTCTACAACAGTTAGCCCTCGAACGAAAAGACAGAATACGGTAGCAGGATAGGTGCAAGAGAAAGTGTAAATAAGCCAAGGATGCTAGTAGTCCATGGGCCGGACCCTCCAAAATCACTTTTTGGTATCATCCGAGGTGGCAAGGTCTAGTGATGTTTTTTATATTCCCCCATGTCTATAGGATATATTTTGATATAATAGCCCTTGCTAGGTGGTAGCTTAGTGGTAGTAATTGCGACTTTTATAGTCGCACCCAACGGCACTCAACTACGGACATCCGCAACTGTGAAAGTGATGATACTATAGGTTAACCTTCTGAAAATGTTCAAAATCGAAGTTCATTCAATTACAGTTTTATTTGCTAATATACACACAATAACATAATAAGCTGGCATCAGGTAAATGACATAAAAGTTAAAACACATAAGGCCTCTTCCATTTGCGACATTTCAGGAACCAGTTCACGGAACCCAAGAATTCCAAGGCGTTCCATTTGCGCACGAAAACCTGGGTCCGAGGCGACGCGCGTAGTGACTCAGTAAAGCCCTTGAACTTTCTCTACTCACATAGGCAGGTGGATAGCCTGGGTAGAGTTTTCAGTTCATAACAAACAATGGTCGCCTTGGGCCCTATTTCTCTTATCGTGAAGGGTTTTTCGCATGCACGAGTCGGAGAGGATGTCAGACAGCCTACAATTAAGGGGCACTGGTGGAGGAAAGCTGTACCGCGATCTTAAACTTGATATGATCCCTTCACATCACAGCTAGTGATGTGAAGTGAAGTGTGTTTCAAGTGTTTCAAGCTAGCTTGAGTTACCACTTTTAATCTCTCTCTCTCTCTCTCTCTCTCTCTCTCCGTCTCTCCTCTCTCTCTCTCTCTCTCTCTCTCTCTCTCTCTCTCTCTCTCTCTCTCTCTCTCTCTCTCTCTCTCTCTCTCTCTCTCTCTCTCTCTCTCTCTCTCTCTCTCTCTCTCTCTCTCTCTCTCTCTCTCTCTCTCTCTCTCTCTCTCTCTCTCTCTCTCTCTCTCTCTCTCTCTCTCTCTCTCTCTCTCTCTCTCTCTCTCTCTCTCTCTCTCTCTCTCTCTCTCTCTCTCTCTCTCTCTCTCTCTCTCTCTCTCTCTCTCTCTCTCTCTCTCTCTCTCTCTCTCTCTCTCTCTCTCTCTCTCTCTCTCTCTCTCTCTCTCTCTCTCTCTCTCTCTCTCTCTTTTTTTTTTTTGTCTCACCAGCTGAGTTTGTTTGTAAACAAGAAAACGGGGTTTTTGCGTTCCATTTGTGACACGCGAACCCAGAACTAGGAACTGAACCCAACCCTGAACTGAAAGAACTGGAGGGATATTTACCATTTCTTGCGAACGTTCACAGCAGGCTTGGGAATTCACAAGCCTTGTGAATGTTCACCATTTCTTAGGACATATTTACTAAGCTTGAGAACGGCTGTGAACGTTCGCAAAGTGTTCGCAATCTGTGAGTGCTCCTGACCACTCGCAAGGACTTGCGAACACTAAATAACTCAACAAAACCGAACCCAAACCTATCCTATACTATACCTAACCAAAACTAAACCTATACATAACCTAACGAAACTCATTTGTTATTTAACCTACCTTCAATAGTAACCTATTATTTCTGTAGTGGGCTTTCAAAAGTCCTAGGGACTCTTACCTACATCATCGTGGAGATTTCTTCATTCTGAGTATTTTAAAACACATTTCCCATGCCGCAATTGAATAATAATGGCGTTACATGTATACTACCGAAAATCTATCGTTATTTCAGCCAGGAATGGTTAAGTTTGGTTAAATTAGATTAGGTTAGGTTAGAGATTGGGTTTGATTTAGTAACAATTGATATCAAGAAAAAATGAAAGCTATCAATACTATGGCAATGCGAAATAGAGCAATGTTTGCGGGTTGGGCCGGGAGGGGTGGGTTGGGCACCCCCTACACATATAAACTAAAATTTATTTCCGACAAAAACGAATGACAGATTAATTTACTACACGACTATATTGTTATTGATGGTAGAGATACGGGCCATACCTATAGCCACCGCGGCTAAAGATACGTTTCATATCTATAGCCACCGCGGCTAGAGATACGTTTCATACCTATAGCCACCGCGGCTAGAGATACGTTTCATACCTATAGCCATCGCGGCTAGAGATACGGGTTCATCATACCTATAGCCACCGCGACTAGAGATACGTTTCATACCTATAGCCACCGCGGCTAGAGATACGTTGCATACCTATAGCCACCGCGGCTAGAGATACGGGTTCATCATACCTATAGCCGCCGCGGCTAGAGATACGAGTTCATACCTATAGCCGCAGCGGCTAGAATTGTTCTTGGCGCTCCATAATGGTAGATAAATGCGTAGTATGTAGATAAGGTGCTAGGCAGTGGTAGAAAATGTACACACTGCTGTATTCCGCGCCAAAATATGTAGTATAAACAAAATTCCTTTATATTGATATTTATTGCTGCAATAATACATTTCTTACAAGAATAAACAATTCTCCTACGGGTTTTGGTCACAATATATCCTTTGTATTTGTTATTTGTAGTGAACGAATTATTGGGGTGGCGTTAATTTCACTGTTTGTTTTGATCGCAAGGAGCGGAGGATTCCTAACTGGAAGCTGTTGACAAGACTTTGATAAATAGTTCGCAAAGATAGCTCCCAACATTGAACAGCCCTCTATTCTGCGAACAGAAATTTGCGAACGATCACAGACTTGTGGTAAATATCCCTCCTGGTTCCTGCAACTTGGGCACAAATGGAAGAGGCCTTAATACTAATGAACAGAAATGTGTCGCTACCATATGCAATGAAGTCTGAATGTGTACTGCTATGCGACTTCTTGTGAACATAACAAGGACTAATATTCTTGAAACTATTGTATTAATAATTTGTTGAGTCATATGAAACCTGTAGGGTTGTGTGCCATGACAAGGCTTACCTCATGGCGTCATGTGCGACCCGCCGTCCCGCTCGCACATTAGAACACAGGCTTCCATGTTATTGAAACAGTATACTATATGAACGGGAAGCATACTCCTGTTCTAGACTTTATTTACAAACTATTGTTACTATCATAAAAAACTAATGTTTCTTCTCTTGTTCTTTCAGATAAAGTCTATGTTCATTTTTGATGTGAAATAAACGTATCATCAAGAACAAGTCTTTCTTTATGAACATACACTTTATCTGACAACCTGGCCCTGGCGTGCCCAGGGCCACTGCTTCACCCTTAACAGCCACTACTTATGTCAACGCCAGTGTCACACAGTGGGGACACAGGTCAACGGTCGTGACACCGCCAACACCTGACTTGCCGAGCCCAGCACGCACTCGCAGCACTGCTCCACCATCGTCTCCTTCCACCGGAGATTCGGTTACCCTGCCTTGCTCGCCGCAGTTAGCTCCACCGACCCTGCAAGCCTCTGCCCGAACCCGCCGTGCAGTTCGCAGAACAGCCTGGCAGGACTTTGGTGACTGGCAGCTATGAATATAAGCCCGTGACTTTAGTCCCGCGCTGGGGGGGATGTAGGGCTGTGTGCCATCACAAGGCTTATCATGTGCGACCCGCCATCCCGCTCGCACATTAGAACACAGGCTTCCATGTTATTGAAACAGTGTACTATATGAACGCGTGGAATCATTCTCCTGTTCTAGACTTTATTTACAAACTATTGTTACTATCATAAAAACTAATGTTTCTTCTCTTGTTCTTTCAGATAAAGTCTATGTTCATTTTTGGTGTGAAATAAACGTATCATCATGAACAAGTCTTTCTTTAGAACCTTTAGACATGCATAGAAGCGCCAGAAACATATGTATATGCTGTACCGTTTACTCATCCTCTGAATCCTCAGAGATCCTCAGTACCCAAGAGGACGCAGTGGCAGTCTCAAATCGGTTTGATGTGCTCGGTGCCCTCGAGGACCCTGTAAAACTGTGGGATACCTTCAAACGTGAAACTCTCCAGGCTGCCAAGGAGTGTATTGGGGAGCGCCCGAGGTCAAGACGTGGTTTTGTCCTGACGGAGACGCTGGAGAATATCGAGGAGGGTCGCACTGCTAGGCTTGCTGGGAACCAGGACCAGCACAGGGCTCTGTCACGCAGGACTAGAACCTTCCTGGGGAGAGACAAGGAGAGGTATGTCAGGAGTCTCGCTGAGGATGTCGAGGGCCATTTAAACGCTAATGACCTCCGACCCGCCTACCTAGCCCTGAAGAAGTTTCATTCCAAGTCTTCATTTCGGGCAAGTGCTATTTGAGCAGCAAATGGGCGCCTCGTGTCGGACATGGATGGGCAGATGGCTCGTTGGGCTGAGTACTTTGGGCAGTTGTTCACGGTGGACCCTCCAGTTGGGCAATTTCACACCGCTGGATTAGGGGCAGTGGATTCCGATCCTCCCATTGACGAAACCGCAACTTCTCTTGAAGAAATCAGAGAGGCTGTAGCAAAGATGAGGGGTGGAAGTTTGAGCTATTGTTTGTAATATCAGTGCGAATCTCCTCAAAGCTTGGAGTGAGGCCATGATCCGCGGATTCCATGCTGTCCTGACTGTTGTGTGGCAAGCAGGTACCATTCCTCCTGCCTGAAAAAGGGGGCTGGTCGGTCGTCCCTATTTGGAAAGGGAAAGGGGACCGTCAGGACTGCAACAATTACCGCGGTATTACATTACTCAGCGTGCCAGGAAGGTGCTTGCCCATCTATTGCTGACACGGATCAGCAGCCATCTTTTGAAGCATCAGAGACCTCAGCAGTCTGGGTTTATGCCTGGTAAGTCAACAACTGACCGTATCCTAGCGCTTCGTGTCCTGGTAGAACGACGACGTGAGTTTCGACAGGGGATGCTTGCAGCCTATGTTGATCTGAAGAAGGAGTTTAACTCAGTGCATCGTGAGTCACTCTGGGATCTTCTGCGATATCGCGGGATTCCTGCAAGGACTATTGGTTTGATGACTGGTCTGTACTCTGGAACTGAGAGTGCTATGAAGTGTGGGGGAGGTGTACCCAGCTTCTTTCCTGTGAATACAGGAATGAGGCAAGGGTGCGTCATCGCCCCATCAATTTTTCACACCTGTATGGACTGGGTATTGGGCAAAGTAGTAGATCAAAGTGATTGTGGAGCATCCCTTGGCAACACCAAGATCACTGATCTTGTTTTTGGCGATGATGCAGTAATCTTTGTTGAGTCGCTTGAGGTCCTGGTGATGCGATGCCTCTCGAGGCACTGCACGAGGAGGCAAAGCCTTTGGGACTTGAGGTCTCCTGGCTTAAGACCAAGGTCCAGGTGTTTGGAGGCTTATTAGATGAAACAGTACAGTCTGTTCATGCGTGCGGCGAGGACATTGAGATATTGGAAAGTTTTACATACCTTGGTAGCGCAGTCCATAATGATGGCGGGTCACGTCAAGAAATCTTACGGCGGATTGGCAAAGCCCACAGTGTTATGGACTCGCTCAGCACGAGTATTTGGCGTTGTCGGTACCTGTGCAGGAGGATAAAGATCCGGATCTTCAAGTCGCTTGTGATCCCTGTCCTACTCTATTATTATTAGCGATTTGAAGAGGTGAATCGATGCCTTTGCTAATAAGTGTCTTCGCAGAATTATGGGGCATCGCTAGGATGATTACGTGTCAAATCAGCGATTGTACCGTGAGACTAAATCGAGGCTTATTACCTGCAAAGTCCGTCAGCGCCAACTTCGGCTAAATGGGCATGTGGCACGCTACCCTAAAATCGATCCTGTAAGAGACAATCCGGCGTGGAGGAGGCCAACGGGGCGCCCACAAGGGTCGTGGCTTGGGCAAGTTGGTGTTTCCTGTCGAGAGTTGCTTGGTATGGGAAGGGAGCCTGCATGGAGACCCGCGCGTGGTGCCCTTTGGGAGTGGCGTCGTAGGGTGGGCGAGGCGACGCGCCCCCCGGCATATGCTCCCAATGATTGATTGATTGATCATTAATTTAGAAGTGTTTAAAAAATTTCAGTGTTTCTGGAGTATTTCATTAAGTAATTACTCATACATGATGAGTGATACAGGACATCAGCTGCAAATACACTCATTACATCATCTTAAGTACTTGTCCTGAAAAAAAACTTTATCTTGAAAGTAATGTGTTGCTAACAAAAAAAAATTAAGATCCTGCATTTTCGCAAATCCTTAAAAGTCTTAAATCACCTTTATTCTTTCTGTTGCCACATATAACACACCATTCACCCTCACGTTTTTGCCTAGTGGAGTGCCTTCGTTCCAAATGTTCAATGTTATCACTTTCATTAGTAACTTACTGTTAAAATGTTCTTAAATTAACAGGGTTCTCTTTTTTCTTTGCACTTTGTGCCTTTAAGCAATATTTCTTATAGCATTCTAGTTGATAAATCACTTCACCTCCTTTTTCTAGTGTTCCATGTAAATCGGTACCATCACAAGTGTTTGAAGCTGCAGTTAATTTCTTCCTACCATTATCAGTTATTTATGTTTTATTTCTGCTAACATATACTCCACATTATGATACACAATTTTGATGTAATCTTTTTTCCTCTTTTTGACTGCTGGCGTAAGATACACTCCCTCCATGATGTTTTCAAATGAAATATCTCACCAAAGTACCACATAATCTGAAAGAAAAGCAAAAATAAAGGTATTTAACACGCAATTCATTTACGGTACAACAAATAAAACACGTAAAACATCTTAGAAGTGACTTAATTCAGTGTATAAAAGTGTTGTGAAATTTTTTTTGTACCATGCAATTATTAGCTAGAAGCAGCCATTCCCAAGATATAGGCAATTTCCCGACACTAGTCTATTTGGGCCAGGCGGCGATCTTGGCGGCCATATTGGAAAAAATCTCCCTATACCGGAATCGCGTACCCAAGCTAGAACTCTTCCCTAGGCATCAAAGAGACATTTTGTGAATAGAACAGCTGTATACACTTCCGTGCCATGGTCACCTTCTCTGTGGCTCCTATACTATACTAGTTATGTGTGCATTGCCTACGTAGTTTATGTTCTTCTAAAGCTCATATTTTCCTTACATAAAAAAGATTGTGAAATATGGAGATCCCCATTAACCAAATATCTCTCCTACACTCTAGCTCTCCCGCCGTTTTTCTGCATCCATAGACGTTTCTTTCTGCTTACCTCATAAATTATCAAGCCATGTCTGCATACACAAACTCGGGTAGCCTATTCAGATTTGCGCTTCTTATCACTCGACTGATAATATTTTCAGTGTTCCATTTTCTAAATGGTAATTTATCAGACAGTCTACATTATTCAGTCGTCAACATTCCAGGCAGAAACACTATATTACAATAAGAACTTGAATAAAAAAACTAGTATGATTTTATCTACCTTTCTCATAAGCATTCATCATAATGTGAGAACGAAAAGCAAAACAAGAGCGGTGTGTTGCAGTTCGAGGACGGCTACAAACCGACACGCCTCGCCAACTGGGAGGTGGGGCGTATGTTCCAGGAGCGACCCCGTCAGCGAAGAGGCCCCACGAGAGTGATCGCCGATGACCGCGGCCACCTGCTGCCCGGGGTGGCCCGTTCCCAGGCCTCAATCTGGGGACTCCTTACGCAGAACTTAGGTCAGCTTGGTCCTCTTGCCTTACATATACGAATGCAAATATGCATTCATATTCAAATGTAACAATCAAACCTTAGCATATGTATTCTAACACTTTCTATGCTCTAAAATCCTATTCTTCCAATTTTTAGAGGTTCGTTTGGGTAGCAAAAGTGGTTCATTTTCTTACATGATATATGATAACGACTAGTTGGAGTCGTTCAGCTCGTTTCATTAGGCCTCAAGAGCTAGGTGGTGTAACCTAAACAAGGCATTAGTTGGTAGTTCACGGCGCCAGTTTTCATGAAATATAACGTGAAAATGTTCCTAACAGAAGCTAGCGTGGCAGAGCAGC
>JACEEZ010021621.1:139123-174123 GCA_016584305.1 Chionoecetes opilio
CTCTCTCTCTCTCTCTCTCTCTCTCTCTCTCCTCTCTCTCTCTCTCTCTCTCTCTATATATATATATATATATATATATATATATATATATATATATATATATATATATATATAATAATATAAGCGAAAGTGTGTGTGTGTGTGTGTGTGTGTGTGTGTGTGTGTGTGTGTGTCCGCTCCAGGTTCCGCCCCCCGTGGCGTAATCCCATCATATGGCACATTTTTGGAACCGGGTCGAGCAGGGGAAAGTTTTAAGCCCACTTATAGGATGATCCGATCACTTTTTGTTTCTTTTTTTTAGCAGCCTATTAGCGAGATTTTTTTTTTTAGCAGCCTATTAGTGAGAATCGTGAAAAAAAAAGTGGGTTGCGAGAATTGAGGAAACCTTGATGTAGGGTGATGGGTAATGGGTGAGTGAATGGGTTGGGTGATGGGTAATGGGTGTGGGGTGATGGGTGAGTGAATGGGTGGGGGGTGATGGGTGATGGGTGAGGGAATAGGTGGAGGGTGATGGGTAATGGGTGAGTGAATGGGTGTGTGGTGATGGGTAATGGGTGAGTGAATGGGTGGGGGGTGATGGGTAATGGGTGAGTGAATGTGTGGGGGGAATACATACATTTCTACATCCCTGATTTCAGGAAAGTTAGAAGGGGCTATCTGGAGGGAGAGTCTGTGTTTGGTGGCCCTTGGGCCCACCAAACACAGGTGGTGGGCCAATAGCCCTCCGCAGGAGCTAGCCAAAAAGTCCGCCCGGAGGGCGGCTTTGCGGCTAGTATGTATATATATATATATATATATATATATATATATATATATATATTATATATATATACTGTATATATATATATATATATATATATATATATATATATATATATATAATATATACTGTATATATATAATATATATATATATATATATATATATATATATATATATATATATATATATATATATATATATATCTGTATATATATATATATATATATATTATATATATATATATATATATATATATATATATATATATATATATATATATATATAATTTATATATATATAATATATATATATATATTACTGTATATATATATATATATATATATATATATATATATATATATATATATATATATATACAGTAGAGAAAGTGTTTTGGTGACTCTCTCTCTCTCTCTCTCTCTCTCTCTCTCTCTCTCTCTTTCTCTCTCTCTCTCTCTCTAACCCGTCAGGGTGGCGCGGTTGGTAGAGTCGTGGCCTCGCGTGTAGAATCCCTGCATTCGGTCAGTGGTTCGAGTCCACCAAGTTCGTCCTGGCGTGGTGGTGCTTTGTATAGTCAATAACCTTGTAGTTGGTACTTGCAAAGTGTCTAGATAGGATCAAAGTATCTTATCTTCTCTCTCTCTCTCTCTCTCTCTCTCTCTCTCTCTCTCTCTCTCTCTCTCTCTCTCTCTCTCTCTCTCTCTCTCTCTCTCTCTCTCTCTCTCTCTCTCTCTCTCTCTCTATATTATATATATATATATATATATATATATATATATATATATATATATGCTGAGAGAGAGAGAGAGGAGAGAGAGAGAGAAGAGAGAGAGAGAGAGAGAGAGAGAGAGAGAGAGAGGAGAGAGAGAGCATAGGATGAGCGGCGCGGCGATTTACATAGTTAACGCTAATTTATCCATTGTGCTAGTTAAAATATCAGAAAACGAAATATATCAATGGAAAGCTAATAAATTCCGCTTCTATTGATATGCCCGATGTTATAAGTTGTCTCATGAAGTTTTAAATGGCGACGAGTTTAAGGGAATATTAAGTTCATGCATATTTCTTCAGTCTCATAATGGCATTCATTTAATGTGTTTTACTGTGTTTTATGTGATAATCTTATAGAACAAATATTTCCGAATATAACAGTATAAATTATCATTTATACATGTATAGCATGATATACTGCGGGGTCATGCCTTGAGAACTTCCGCGGGTCTAGAGTGAACGAAGAGGCCCTGGCGCTAAGATGGCGCCCAGTAGCGTTTAACATAGGGCCTATGAATGGCGTTACCCTCTATATATATAGAGGTACCCTAAGTTCTAACTAGTCATCTTGTTTCTCACTGAGCAAGGAATGAATGGTCGGAATGGATGACGAAACACATTGCTAAAAGGAAAGATATTTTTATATGCAAAAATCTATAAAGCAGAATTTGTTTCAAAGCGGCGTGCATGGAAACGTTAACCCTAAAAGAGAGAGAGAGAGAGAGAGAGAGAGGAGAGAGAGAGAGAGAGAGAGAGAGAGAGAGAGAGGAGAGAGAGAGAGAGTCACACGTCTTGACAATGTACCTCTACTGGTTCCTCCTAATCTTAATAATTAAAAGAAAATCCCATACCCAAGTAAGCCAAGGTCTGCAGGAGGCTATACGTGTGTGCGGGTCAGGGCAGGGCGACGGAAGTACGGCAGGATGTCTGTTGGTGCTTGGAGCAGCCGGGGCTGACTCATGTATTATCACCATCAGGGGCGCACCCAGGAATTTTTTTCGGGTGGGGGGGGGGCAGAATTGTGTTTTCGCCAGCCAGTATAGTAAACCCGCCAGATTTCTCGCTAGCCTCTGGATGTTAAATTTTTCCGCCATCAGCTGATTCCCTTTTCAGGCCTTATTTCATATTTCTACTACTGAAACAATATTTTTGGTAGTGTTAGATGCTTGTCCAAGACATTACGTGAAGCATAAGCGCAACCAAATCGAGGTAGGTGTAAGTACACGGGCAGGTGACGCGGTCAGATTGCAAGAATTTGTAATATATTTTTATAAAAGACTTTTAGTGTATTCAGATTTCTTACAAGAAAAGGACATTTCGGGGGAGGCCATGCCCCCCCCCCCACCCCCCCGAGTGCGCCACCGATCATCATCCCGTCTATACACTGCTAACTGGAGATAGATTGTTGAGATCCTGCAGCTATGTATTTCATTCTTCTTCTTTTTTCGCAGGTATACCTACGTTGTTCATAACCCTTTTTTCACACTTCGAGCATACTATTATTGACTCCTCATCCAAGCTGTTTTGAGTGTGGGAGGCGACCGGCCCAGCAGCCCGTCGCAAAGGAACACACGCAAAGGCGATCACAGAACTAAGATGGATTAGTATGTAGCCGCCCCGAGTGCCCAGGTAGCGGCAGGGACGTCCAGCTTTAAGTGGTGTCGAGCCGCAGGTGACTGATAGCTCACACAATCAATACAAGGCAGTGTGGTGCTGTGAGTCCCTGCATCCCTTGTGGCAGCATCACTGACCACACTACTGCAAATCCACAGTCAGGAAAGGTTGCAGGGGCAGAACACAGCTGGTGAGCGGCCATTGAGGCGGAAGGAGGAGTGCCGAGCACCTAAAGAAGCAACAACGCAAGCCGACGAGTATTAACACGCCGATTATATTTTTTTCCCTTCGGGCAACCAACCAGGTACTACAAGCGATCGGAAAGGTCCTGCAAGCCACGCTTAATGCCTATCAGGGAGAACGACAGTGACTCCCTTGTGACCCGGACTCAGCAGGTTCCCAGATGCGAGGTGACCTGAACGAGAAATCAATAGTGTGGCATCAGGACCACCGACCTGTGGCCCTCCGCTCTGTTTATGACGAGGGTAAACTGAGTCAGGATGGCGTCTTGGGGATGCACGAACCCTTCATGGCTGATCTCTTCACTACGGCTCACCAGTACACTTCCCCACCCTCTGCATAACATACACACACACACACACACACACACACACACACACACACACACACACACACACACACACACGGAGGAGTGGCGGTCTTCCCGGGCGGCATATTCCCCTTCTGTATACCACTCCGGCACTCCGATTCAAGTGTGAAAATTTTTAGATTTTTAAGGCAGATTCAAAGAAAACGCGCACGCAGCAACACACTGTATGGTGGAAGAAACTTACTTTTACTCTGTCCTACGTAAGTATAGCCTGGGTTCTTATAATTTATTTGTTGTGTATTTACAAATATTGTTAATAGCAGCAAACGGGCGCAAAAGGCGTAAAAGATATGTGTTACGGGGATAAATAAGCTGAGAACGACTCAACAAGAGATTTCAAAACCAAATATCGAAAAACTAGGTCCAGATTCGTGATCAGCACGTACGAAAGCTACTATGAACCATGTGCCATCAAAATCTGGTGTAAAAAAAATTGGCCAACTGTTGCAGGCAAATCATCTCTAAATCATCTCTTGCCTTGGAAAATTTCGTGAAAAACCCATTTTCATTAATATCTCAAGAACCGTATAGCAGCTAGGCGAAAACAGCATAGAGTATAAATTATTCAGCTTGCGACTACCATCCCTCTGCTATAAGCGGATTAAAATTTTGGATTAGGGTCAATAGTTTCATATTAAATGGAGAAAACCAAATCAAGGTTTATATTTGGTTATTTTTGCAGGCCAAAATTTTGAAAACTTGTATTTTCATGTATCATACCAAAGATACAGTAGTCTTTGATTATACATACGTGAAATTCTTGTTAATAAGCATTGTACATCTTTCGATGTGCAATAATACTTGTTATATATTATTTTCTCAAAGAAGAATAGTTTTTTTGTGAAAAGGGCGTAACAAATATTTTTACATGGATAAATAAGCTGTGCACGGGTAATATGTCTATTCCTGCTGTACGTATATTCTCTCTCTCTCTCTCTCTCTCTCTCTCTCTCTCTCTCTCTCTCTCTCTCTCTCTCTCTCTCTCTCTCTCTCTCTCTCTCTCTCTCTCTCTCTCTCTCTCTCTCTCTCTCTCTCTCTCTTTCTTTTGAATATAGCAGACATTGGAGAGTGAGTGAGAGAGAGAGAGAGAGGGAGAGAGAAGAGAGAGAGAGAGAGAGAGAGAGAGAGAGAGAGAGAGAGAGAGAGAGAGAGAGAGAGAGAGAGAGAGAGAGAGAGAGAGAGAGAGAGAGAGAGAGAAAAAAAAAGCAATGAACATATTTTCAAGAGACTGAGCCTTTGTATTGCACCTTCTAATATGTTTTTATATCAGAGGGACGGCAGTCGCAAGCTGAACCGTTTATACTCTATACCGCTTTCACCTAGCTGCTACGGTTCTAGAAATATTAATGTAAATGTGTTTTTCACGAAATTTTCCAAGGCAGAGATTGATGGCCTTCAAAATTTGGCCTATTTTTTTGTTCAAAATTTTTTACAAAAAAATAGTGTCCAGTGTATCACGAATTGCAGCGAATTTGGTTTTGAACCCTTTTTTTGAGGGCCCGTTCTACAATTTTCCCAAACATAATGTGCCTTTAAAACGTTTGGGGCTTTTTTTAAACGTTTAAAACCACAAAAAAACCTATAAGAACCCAGTCCCAACTTCGTGGGCAAGTAAAACCAGTTTCCTTCCAAAAAGGGCTGACCGCGTTTTTTATCTGTTAAAATTATATTTTAAACTTGAATCGGAGGGCCCATGGTATACAAAGGGGAAAAATATTCCCGGGAGGGAGAAAAGGGAGGGCCCTCCCCGGGTCTTAAAAGGTCTACCCGACCCCGCCCCCCCCCAATTTTTCCCGGGTTTAGCCTTGGTAGGGTTTGATAAAAAAATAAACACCTTCATACCCCATTAACGTATGGGGCCCCCTTTCTTCACCCTCCCCGTTCTTTCCCTGCCCCTTTTCTCCTGCCCCCCTTGTTTCTTTTTTTTTTTTTCTTTTCTTCGGAAATTTTTTTATAAATTATACTAAAAAATTAAAAAAATTAATAATTTTAGAATCTAAGTATATATAATTAAATTTATTAAAATTTTGGGAAATTAAAAGGAAAACCCAAGAAAAAAGAAGAAAGGAAAAGAAAAGAAGAAAAAAAAGAAAAAGGGGGGTTCCCCCCCCAAAACCCCTTTTTTTTCCTTTTTTTTTTTTTTTTCTTTTTTCCCCCCTTATTTTAAAAATATATATATATATATATATAATTTTAATATATTATATATATAATAAATAATATAAGTAGAAATAAAGGGGGAAGAAGAAGAAGGGGAAGGGGGGGGGAGGGGGGGGAGAAAGGGAGGAGGGAGAGAGAGAGAAGAGAGAGGAAAAGGGAAAAAGGATTTTTCCAAAACTTTTTTCACTGAAAATTTAATTAAAAAATAATTAAAATATTAATTTAAATTAAATTTTTTTTATAATATATTTTTTTTTTAAAAAATATTAAAATTTTAAAAAAAGTCCCCAAAAAATAAGAACCATGTGTGTGTGGGTGTTTTGGGGGGTTGTGGTGGTGGGTGAAATTATAGGAGTTTTGGGGAAAGTGAAGGGGGGGTTTTTAAAGTTTGGTTTGAGATATTTTTTTTTTTTTTTTTTTAGGGGGGGGGGTATTGCGAGTTTTGAAAAAAAAGGGGGTTGAATTGAGGAAATTGGTAGGGTGATGGGTAAGGGGTGAGGTTTGGGGGGTTGGGTAAAGGTGTGGGTTATGGGAGTGAAATGGGGGGGGTTGGGTTTTGAGGGTGGGGGAAAAGTTTTTTAAAAAAAAATTTTTTTCATTTTTTTAATTTTTATTAATTTAATTTTTTGATTTTTCCCGGGCCCTGGGGGCTTCTCTCTTTTTTTGGGCCTTTCCCCCCAAACCCCCCCCCCAATTGCGAAATGCCCCCCCGCGGGTTTCCCCCCCTTTTTTGGAAAAAATTTTTTGGTTTTTTTTCATTTTTTTCTTCCTCTTTTCTCACTCTTCTTTTTCCCACTCCTTTCTCTCTTCCTCTTCTCTCTTTCCCCCTTTTCTTTTTCCCCCCCCCCACTCTCTCCTTTCCCCCCCTCCTCTCTCTCTCTCTCTCTCTCTCTCTCTCCCCCTCTTTTCCTCTCTTTTCGCTCTCTCTTTCTAGCGTGGGGGGACACTAAACATAGACACTAGATGGCGCCTTAGTGTAGCCCGTTCCCAAAGGGCGCCCTGGGTTTTATTTTTAAATTTGTTCATTTATTCCCATAATATGCCAATCATATAAAGACAAAAAATGAACAGACTCTCCAATAGCCCCTTCTAATTTTCCCAGAAATCATAAATGAAAAATTGAAAGTATTAACGCCACCGCTTTGTAAATAAAAAAAAAACCTGTCCGGGCGACTTCTGCATCTACGGTAAGAAAAGTTCATTCAATTTTAAATGTTTCCTGTTGTGGGACGATGACCCATTCCCTACACAAATACTTATTACATAAAATTCTTACATAATATTATTATTGAAAATTTTTACACGCCCAAATGTCATTCGAGAAAACTCGAATAGGGAAATCCCAACTACCGGGGTGTGAGGGACCCCATTACGCAGTGGCTGCTGCAATACTGTTCTTCAAAGAAAGTTATTTGCTCTTTGGTGACGAGAAAGCCATATGGCTTACTGCAGTAGGGCCCGAGGCAAAGAGTTGAGTTCAGTAACATGCCCTTTGAGAGTAGCGGCGGGCACTCTGTTGGAGGATGGGGGTGGTGTTCGGGGTTATGACCAGCCTCCCACTACCCCCCTTTACCCCATTCTTTTAACTAACACCGGCAAACTTTAATTTATTTACTGTTTGCTTGGTAATATTATGTTCACTTTTTTATTTTTTTTTTTATTTTTGTAAGTTTATTGATTTGGGCAAAATATTCGCATATTCGAAAAACAACTACGGGAGAGTGCGAATGCGAATGCAATGCAAATATTGAAAAAACATGCAATTTTCCCAAATTGCGAATGCAAATATTCGGCCCATCACTAATAAAATTATATAATAAAATTTATATATATATATATATAATATATAATATTATATATATTATATTTATATATAATTTATATTATATATATATATATTATATATAATAATATATATTTATATTATATAATTAAATATATATATATATATATTTTTAAATATATATATAAATATATATTTTATATTTTAATATATATATATTTTAATATATATATATATATATTATATTAAAATATATATTTAAAATATATATTATATAATACTTATTAATTATATTTATATATATATATATATATATTTATTATATAAAATGCAGAGGAGAGAGAGAGAGAGAGAAGAGAGAGAGAGAGAGAGAGAAGAGAGAGAGCGGCGGGCTAATTGTTTAGTTAACGCTAATTTATGCTGGTGCTAATTCATTTATCAAAAAACAAAATATAAATGGAAAGCTAAAAAAATTAAAATGCTTCTTTTTATATGTTCCATGTTAAAAGTTGCCCTCAAAAAAGTTTTAAATGACGCGAGTTTAAGTGTTTTTTAAAGTTCATCTTTTTTTTAAAAGCCTCATAGTGGCTTTTATTTATTGTGTTTTTACCGTGTTATATGTGATTTTCTTAAAACAAACATTTCCGAAGATGACAGTATATTTTTAACATGTACAACAGATATACTGGGGGGTCATGCCTTAACTTCCGCGGGTCAGAGTGAACGAGAGGCCCTGGCAGCAAGATGACGCCCATAAATCGAGTTGTCTCTACTCTCTTATAAGGACTCTAGCTCCCGGGGGTTGTGTCCCCCCTCCGGGGTGGGGCTCGGGCCACTAAGCACTAAGGAAGTAAAATTTTAACATGTAGATTGGAGACGGGACCATACAGTGTGCTCGACCCTGTAAAAAAAACTAAATGAATCCAACACTTTTTTAAACCCAAAAAGACATACTTAGGGCATCCTCTTACCCCCCCTTCACACACACACAACATTCACAACACTCACGGACACACAAACACATACCACAAACACACACAACACCACCACCCACTTTAAACAAAAAATAGCGTTAGCGATCGCCCCTTACCCCTCCCACACACACACACACACCCCCCCGGATAGCCCAGTGGAAGCGCTTTGGCCTGTCATTCTGTGGTGGCCGGTTAAAAATCCTCACTGCTCCCCGGGTTTTTCAGTAAAATTTTGGCAGTCACTTCTCCCTTGACAAGGGAAATGGGGTGGTGGGTGTGAGGTCCCAGTTACCTAAAGATCGGGTTAAAAATGACTCCAATCTCGCACCGGGGGGGGAGCGGGCGATCGCGAGTCTACTCGCGTGGAAAAGATCTGGGTGTAGACACACAGGGACCACTGGGGTGGTATCGCATGTTGAAAAAATGCATTTAGTTTCAAGGGGTAACCTTTCAGGGGCCAGTCACCTGTGCAAACCAAGGAAATGGCCACCCGAAATGTAAACATCCATGGCATAGCCAACTCGTAATCCCTTTCCCTGCTGCGGTACGGGGTGCCCCCCCCCTGAGTCCGTTGCAATGCTGACTCCTTCAATGTGCTGGGTACAAGTTTCGTACATATGTTAAACCTAAAGTACCAGTCGTAAGTAGAAATGCTGGACCTATTGACTTAAAAATCTTTTTCATTAATTTTTTCTGTAAAAACTATGATCACAACTTAAGTCTATGAAAATTAGAATTTATATTTTAAAATTGTAAGAAAACCCTTTTTAAATTTTATTTAAGGGGTGGGACGAACTTCAGGTAACGACTCGAGGTGTTTTTGATAATTTTCTCTTTTATACTTTTGCAACATTTTTGGTCTTGAATAACTTTCAAACTTGGAAATTCCTCTCCTCTCTAATCCCCTCTTTTTCTCCCTTAAATGAAAACCCAGGTGTCGTGAAAACTGCAGCATTTTTTTTTCTTTTTTCCCCCTTATTTATCCTATTTCCCCCAAAACTAAATTTCTTCTCCACGAATAATTCCCGGCCCCCATTGTGATTTTTCAAAATTTCTAATTTGGGTTTTTTATTCAACTTTTTTTAAAAATTCTGGGGGTTTCTATAAATTCAATAAGAAATTTTTTGATATTTCTTTTTAAGTGGGGCCATCTTGATTAATTTTTTTTGTAAACCCAGCTTGGGTATTTCTTTTACCAACTTGACACTCCTTTCCCATTCCTTCAAACCTTAAATTTTTTCCCAGACCCAATAGCGTTAAAACCCCCCAATTCTACCCCTTAAACTCCCCACTTTTTAAACTTTTCTTCCCCCCTCCACCTTATTCTGTAACTTCTTCCCTTTGGGGTTGGGCACTCTTTTTCTGAATTCCTAGCTTATGTCCATTTTTTATGGGGTTTCAATAATATAAGCTTGTGATAAAGTAAATTTTTTTTTTCCTTTTTTGATTTTTTTTCCTGCAGGCTTCTTTTTTACCATCTTATTTTTGGGAGGACTCAAACCCACCCTTTCTCTACTTGGCCAAAATGAAACTCCTTGTTCCGTAGCCCAAAACCGGGAAAGCCAATACTACCGTTTGCCATTATTCTGAATCATGGCCAATAATTCAAAACCTCCAAATCATTCTCAAATTTCCTGGCCCCCCAAAACTTCCCAAAAATTTTCCTTCCTTTTTCCTGTTCTTTATTCCAAACTTCCCAAATTTTTTTTTCTGACTTTTCCTCCTTGTTTTCAAATGTTAAAACTGTCTCCCCCTTTTTAAAGCTGACTTTTTTATCCTTTTATTATAAGGTTATGAAGGTTTTTTCCCCTTCTCCTTTACCCCTGATTTTTTTCCCGTTTTTTATTAAAAATCAAATTTTTTTTGCCCTTTCTGGCCTTTTCCTTTTCTTTTCCGCACCCCCCCCCAAAAAACCCCAACCCCCCCCCAAAATTTTTTTTCTTGCTATTTTCCACCTTCCCTCTGGGAAATTTTTTACATTACTTTTCAAAGGGGGAAGTTTTCTTCTTCCTCCCGTTATATTTTTATTTCCCCCTTTTCAATTTTGAAAATTTTTTGATTTAAAAAAAAACTAAAACTTTTTTTTTGCCTACTTCTTTTGAATTATTAAGGTTTGAAAAAAAAAATGAGGGATTTTATTTTATTTCAAATAAGGGGTAAGGAAGGTTAAAAAAAAAGGGAAAATTTTAATTTTAGTGCCAGATATAAAATTCTGAATTTTAGGGAAAAAAAATTTTACCAAAAACCCTAAAGAGATGATAAAATTGTTAGGGGGTAAAATACCGTTATTTACAACCTAGAAACCCCGAATTTAAAATTTAGCAGTAAAATTTCAGTTTTTTATTTAAAACAAAATTGAAAAGGAAATAAAACTAAGGGGATTTTTTAGAAAAGAAAGGTTTTTAGGCAGGGGGGGGAAAAAAAATTGAAAATGAAAGGGGGGTAAAAACAAAAAAAGGAAAATTTCCGGGGGGCAAGCAAGAACCAAAATCAATTGGGGGGACTATCAGGCCTAAATTTTTCCAGGTTGGGGGAAGGAAAAGAAACTCCCCCCCCCCAAAAAAGGAAATTTGCCCCAAGGGGGGGAAGGAGACGGAACTTTTAAGATGAATTTTAGGGAAAGGGTTTTACAGGGGAAAATTTTAAAAAAAAAAGGGAGAGATCTGGGGGGGAAAAAAGGGAAAGGGAAAAATCAAAAAAAATTTTAAATTTTCTTAAAGAGAAGCCGGGGGTTTTAAAAATATTTTTATTTTTTATGAAAAAAAGGGGTTTTGGTGTTAAGAAAATTTTTTGGGGGTTACGCGAAAAAAGGACAGATTTAAAGGGGTTTCGGTTGTGTAGGTTTAATTAAAAACCTAAAAAAAAAATTAAACCCCGTTATGGCTTTTAAAAAAAAATGTTTTTGGAAAAAGCCTTTTATCCAAGGGAAAAGATAGTTTATGTCTCTTTTAAAATGGGTTTTGAATAACATTACTTCCTTGTCGGGGAAAGCCCTTTTTCCCCACTTTAATATTTTAAATAGTTTAAAGGGTAAAGGGGGAGGGGCCAAGCAAGGGGGTTTTTTTAAAAAATAAATTTTTGTGTCAGGTCGGAAAGTAGTTTTTCAAGTGCAGTTTGAGAGAAATTAAAATGTTGGGGTGTCTCAAAAAGGGCCCCGGTGGGTATGAGCCCAAGGATTTTTTGGGGGAAAAAGTTTTAGGTTTTTCACTGGTTTTATGCAAGAAAATAAACCAAAAGGTGGTAAAATTAAATGCCAAATAATTTTAAGAAAAAAATTAGGAAGTTTCCCCCTTTGGTTTTTTTAAATCCGAAGATTTTTTTCCGGATTTTAAATTTTTATAGCACAAAATTTTTTGAAAAGTGAAAATTTAAGAAAAGAAACTGGTTTAAAAGGGGGGCACAGACAATGGTTTGTTTAAAAAAATAATTTAAGAAAGCCAGAAATTGAAAAATAAAAATGTAAGAGGAAACAAAAAAGGGAAATTTGGGTTAAACCCTGGGTTTTGTGGGGGAAAAAAAAGGGGTTTGAAGGAATATTCCCAAAATTTTGGGGGGTTAAGCCGGTCTGGTTTTTGGGGAAATTTAAAAGGGATTTGGTGTGTACTGAATGTTTTTGCCCCCGAAAAATTTTGGGCCCCTTAGTTGGACCCCCAAACTTTTTTGTTTTTTGGGGGCATGGGTTTTGAAAATTTTAGTAAGGGGGTTTTATGGTACATTTTTGTAGTATGGGGGGTTTCTAAAAGTGAACTGAATAAATTTTTTGGGGCGAGAACCCACAGGTATTTTTAATAAGAAATATCTGACCCGTTTGAGTCCCCTTCCCCCTGTAAGCCTCTGGGTTTTCACCATGGCTTCTAAGTACCTCAGACCCCCGGCTCCTATTCCCTTTCAAAATAAATTTTCCCGTTTTAAAACATATTTTTTTTCAAAGGACTTTGTTAAAACCATTCCTTTCCCCATGACTCCTCAACCCCTTTTTGTTTTCTCTCATTTTTTTCCCCAAAAACAAATTTTTTTTTTCCTAATTTTTTAATCCCCACCCCTTTTTCTTAAAATCCAATCTAAATCTCCCCCCTTCAACAAACTACTCCCTTTTTCAATGGTTTTTAATTCTCTTTTCAAAAATGAAAAACCCCCACTTATCTTTCTTTAAAATTTTTTTAAAACTTTTTTTTATGGGGCAAAATATTTCCCTTCCCCACCTCCCCCCAAACCCTTTTTTTTCAAATTCCTCCTTAAAAAAAAAATTTTTTTCTCAAAAATTTTTTTGGGGAAACCACTAAATTTTCCTAAATTTAATTTTTTCTTCATAAAATTTCCCAAATTTTGGGTTTTCCCTTTCCCGCCAAACTTTTCTCCTCCCCCTTCTTTTTTTCAGGGGTTTCGCCCTTTAGAATTGATAACCCCTTTGGGGGGTCCCTCATTTTTTTCTCCCCCAAAAAATTTTAAAATTTTTTTTTTATAAATCCCTTACATCGGCTTAAATTTAATCCTGCCCCAAAAAATTGGGCCTTTACTTTACCTTTTTAGCATTTTTAGTTCCCCTGAATTTTTTTTTTTAAATCGCTCACATATTTTCTTTTATTTTCCCGCTTTTTTCTCTTTATTTTTACATCGTTTTTACATCGTCTTTATTTTTACATCAACTCGTCGTCATTTAAAACTTTGTGAGACAACTTATAACATGGAACATATCAATAGAAGCAGAATTTTCTTAGCTTTACATTGATATATTTTGTTTTTTGATAAATGAATCAGCACCATGCATAAATTAGCATTAACTAGATAAATCGCCGCGCCGCTCTCTCTCTCTCTCTCTCCTCTCTCTCTCTCTCTCTCCTTCGTCTCTCTCTTCTCTCTCTCTCTCTCTCTCTCTCTCTCTCTCTCTCTCTCTCTCTCTCTCTCTCTCTCTCTCGCTACTACTATTTATACTATTATATCTATATATATATATATATATATAATATATATATATATATATATATATTATAATATAATATAAAATATGAGAAGAGAGAGAGAGAGAGAGAGAGAGAGAGAGGAGAGAGAGAGAGAGAGAGAGAGAGAGAGAGAGAGAAGAGAGAGAGAGAGGAGAGAGAGAGAGAAGAGAGAGAGAGAGAGAGAGAGAGAGGAGAGAGAGAGAGAGAGAGAGAGAGAGAGAGAGAGAGAGAGAGAGAGAGAGAGAGCAAATTTACGCATATAAATATAACTATTTATTTATTTTATTATATTATATATATATATATATATATTATATATTATATATATATATATATATATATATAATAATATAAGCGAAAGTGTGTGTGTGTGTGTGTGTCTGTCTGTCCGCGATAGGTGCCGCTCCCAGTGCCCCAATCCCCTCATATGGCACAGTTTTGGAACCAGCTCGACCAGGGGAAGGTTTTAAGCGCACTTATGAGATGATCCGATTACCTTTTTTTTTATTTTATTTTTATTTTTAGCAGCCTATTAGCGAGAATTGTGAAAAAAAGTGGGTTGCGAGAATTGAGGAAACCTTGATGTAGGGTGATAGGTAATGGGTGAGTGAATGGGTGGGGTAATGGGTAATAGGTGTGGGTTGATGGGTGAGTGAATGGGTGGGGGGTGATGGGTGATGGGTGAGGGAATAGATGGGGGGTGATGGGAAATGGGTGAGTGAATGGGTGTGTGGCGATGGGTAATGGGTGAGTGAATGGGTGGGGGGTAATGGGTAATGGGTGAGTGAATGGGTGGGGGGTGATGGGTGATGGGATTTCAGGAAAGCTAGAAGGGGCTATCTGGAGCGTCTGTGTTTGGTGGGCCTTCGGCCCACCAAACACAGGTGGTGGGCCGACCAATAGCCCTCCGCAGGAGCTAGCCAAAAAGTCCGCACGGAGGGCGGCTTTGCGGCTAGTATGTATATAAAGTAGAAAAAGTTTTTTGGTAAATCTCTCTCTCTCATTCTCTTTCACTCATATCTCTCTTTCACTCATATCTCTCTTTCACCCATCTCTCTCTCTCTCTCTCTCTCTCTCTCTCTCTCTCTCTCTCTCTCTCTCTCTCTCTCTCTCTCTCTCTCTCTCTCTCTCTCTCTCTCTCTCTCTCTCTCTCTCTCTCGCTCTCTCTTTCTAGACGGTGGGAGGACACTAAACATAGACACTAGATGGCGACCTTAGTGTAGCCCGTTACCAACGGCGCCACTCGGTTTTATTTTTATAATTTGTTCATTTATTGCCATAATATGACACAATCATATGAAGACACAAAATGACACAGACTCTCCAGATAGCCCCTTCTAACTTTCCAGAAATCATGAATGTATAAATGTAAGTATTAACGCCACCAGACTTTGTAAATAAAAAAGAAACGTTGTCCTGGCGACTTACGTGCTATCTACGGTAAAGTAAGTTCCATTCAATTTTCAATGTTTCCATGTTGTGGGACGATGACCCATTCCTACACGAATACTTATTACATGATAATATCTTACATGAATAATTATTATTGCAAAGTTTACACGTCGCAATGTCATTCGAGATAATCTCGAAATACGGAATCCCAAACTACACTGGTGTGACTGGACGCCATTACGCAGTAGGCTGCTGCAATACTGTTCTTCAAAGAAAGTTGATTTTGCTCGTGGGTGACAGAGAAGAGCGCATATATGCTTACTGCAGTATGGCGCACGAGGCAAAGAGTTGAGTTCAGTAACAGTGACCTTGAGAGTAGCGGCTGGCACTCTGTTGGAGGATGGAGAAGGTGTTCGAGGGACTATGACCTAGCCTTCCAACTACGCCTCCTTACCCCATTCTTTTAACTAACACGCGGCTAAACTATTAATTTATTTACATGTTTGCTTGTGTAATATTATGTTCACTTGTTATTTTTTTTCTTATTTTTGTAAGTTTATTGATTTGGGCAAAATATTCGCATATTCGCAAACAACTACGAGGAGGAGTGCGAATGCGAATGCGAATGCGAATATTGAAAAAACATGCGAATATTCGCAATGCGAATATTCGCAATTGCGAATGCGAATATTCGTCAATTCACATATATATATATAAATATTATATATATATATATATAATATATATATATATATATATATATATATATATATATATATATATATAATATATTATATATATAATATATATATATATTATAGATAATATATGAATAATAATGATATAATAGAATGCAGAGAGAGAGAGAGGAGAGAGAGAGAGAGAGAGAGAGAGAGAGAAGAGAGAGAGAGAGAGAGAGAGAGAGAGGAGAGAGAGAGAGAGAGGAGAGAGAGAGAGAGAGAGAGAGAGAGAGAGAGAGAGAGAGAGAGAGAGAGAGAGGAGAGAGAGAGAGAGAGAGAGAGAGAGAGAGAGAGAGAGAGAGAGAGGAGGAGAGAGAGAGAGAGAGAGAGAGAGAGAGAGAGAGAGAGAGAGAGAGAGAGAGCTATTTGTTTAGTTAACGCTAAGTTATGCATGGTGCTAATTCATTTATCAGAAAACGAAATATCAATGGAAAGCTAATAAAATTCTGCTTCTATTAATATGCTTCATGTTATAAGTTGTCTCACAAAGTTTTAAGTGACGACGAGTTTAAGTGAATTTTAAGTTCATGCATATTTCTTCAGAGTCTCATAGTGGCATTTATTTATTGTGTTTTACCGTGTTATATGTGATATTCTTATAGAACAAACATTTCCGAAGATGACAGTATATGATTTATACATGTACAACATGATATACTGCGGGGTCATGCCTTGAGAGCTTCCGCGGGTCTAGAGTGAACGGAGAGGCCCTGGCAGCAAGATGACGCCCATAAATCGAGTTGTCTCTACTCTCTATATAAAGGTACTCTAGCTGCCGGGGGTTGTGTCCCGCCTCCAGGGGTGATGGCTCAGGCCAACACTAAGCACTAAGGAAGTCAATTTTAACATGTAGATATGGAAACGGGACCATACGAGTGTAGCTCAGACCCTGTAAAATACAACTAAATGAATACACAACACATTTTAACCAAAAGAGCATACGTTAGCGCATCCTCTTATCCCCCCTTCACACACACACACACATTCACATACACATACACGGACACACACACACACATACACACAAACACACACAAACACACACACACACACACACACACTTTAAACATAAAAGTATGCGTTAGCGCATCGTCTTACCCCATCACACACACACACACACACACACACACTCCCCACCGCGATAGTCCAGTGGATAGCGCGTTGGCCTGTCATTCTGTGGTGAGCCGGTTAGAATCCTCACTGCTCCCCGGGGTTTTTCAGTGACAAATTTTGGCAGTCACTGTCTTCCTTGAGCAAGGGAATGGGTGTGTGTGGTGTGTGAGGTCCCAGCATTACCTAAAGATCGGTAATAATGAGCTCCAATCTCGCACCGGGAGGGTGAGACTGGCGATCGCGAGTCTGACTCGCGTGGACAAGATCATGGGTGTAGGACACACACGGACACACTGAGGTGGTGATCGCATGTAGTGAAGAATGCATTATAGTTTCAAGGGGTAAACCTTCAGTGGCCAGTCACTCTGTGCTAACCAAGGCAAGTGGCCACCCGAAATGTCAAGCATCCAGTGGCATCAGCCCAACTCAGTAATGCCTTCCTGCTGCGGTACTTGGTGCCCCACTGAGTCCGCCCTCTGCAATGACTGACTCCTTCAATGTGCTCGGTACAAGTTTCGTACATATGTTGAGACCTAAAGTAGCCAGTCGTAAATAGTAATGCTAGGACACTATTGACTTATAAATGCATTTTCATTAATTTTTCTGTACAAACTATGATCACAACTTAAGTCTATGTAAAATTAGAATTTTATATATTAAAGTGTAAGTAAACACTTTCAATTTTCATTTAACGGTCGGACGAACTTCACGGTAACGACTCGAGGTGTCTTGATAACTTTCTCTTTATATACTTCTGCAACATTTGTGGTCTTAGATATAACTTTCAATCTGTGGAACATTACCTCTCCTCCTCTAATCCTCATCTTCTTCTCCTTACTGAAACCCAGGTGTCTGTGAATACTGACAGCAGTCTCTTTTCTGTTCCCTCTTACTTTACTCTCTATTTCAATCCAAACATGACTTATGCGTATACATACGCAACGACATAACTTGCTCTCGTGCCCACGATTGTGAATCTTCAAAATGTTCTACCATTTGGCTTCGACTTCAATGTCACACTTTTACTAAATACTTCTGGGCTGGTGTATCTCACCTAACTCCTCAGACTAAGTAAAGTTCTTTGACTATTTGACTTTCAAAGTGGAGCACATCTTGATTAATTTTCTTTTGCTGAAGTATCCATGCTTGGATATTTCAATGTTTACCACCAGCTTTGACTATCATCTTCTTTCACTGATTAACCTGGTGAACAAACCTTCAACTTTGCTATCCTTCATGACCTAGAGTAGCTGGTTCAGCACGCAACCTATATTCATGACCGCCTTGGAAACTCGCCCAACATTCTTTACCTTTTCTTAACCTCAAATCCTACAGCTTATTCTGTAAACTATCATCTCCGTTGGGCTCCTCCGATCACAATCTTATTTCTGTAACTTGTCCTATCGCTCCTATGTCAATTTAGGGTCATCGGAGGCTCTTCTGGAATTAATCACCTAAGCTAAGTAGGTAGACCTAAGGTAGTAATATTTTGATTTTCCATTTAATGATTATTGCTTCCGTGTCAGAAAGTCATTGCTTTGTTCTGAGCGCATAACTGATGTCATTGTCTCTGGCATGGAGGCATACATTCCACACACTTTCTCTAATCTTAAGGCCAGTAAACCTTGGCAAAACTCAGCTTGTTCTCGTACTGTCCAAGATCGAGATACGGCTCACATACGGTACCGTAGCCATTCATCTCCTGAGACTCATGCCCTATATACTTATGTCCGTAATCATGCCAAATCTATTCTGCAAATTGCCAATGACGCCTACATAAAAAAAATGTCAAAATCTCGCAAGTGTCAATTCTTCACGTGACTTCTGTCACCTTGCCAAATACATCTCCAACAATTTTTCTTCTGCATCTTTTCCTCCTATGTTTCATCAAGATGATTCCACAGCTGTCTCATCTATTTATGAAGCTGAACTTTTCGCTCATGCCTTAGCTTATAAATCAATAATGGTTGATGAAGGGCTTGTTCCTCCTTCTCCTCTACCCGCTGACTATATTATACCTGTTATTGTTATTAAGATTCATCGGAAAGATGTTTTTTATGCCCTTTCTGGCCTTGATCCTTGGAAGGCTTATGGTCCTGACGGAGTCCCTCTCATTAAATAAAATCAAACTCTGTACTTGCCCCTTGCCTGGTCAAACTTTTCCTTCTCTGTCTATCTAATTCCACCTTCCCTTCTTGCTGGAAGTTTGTTCACATTCAACCTGTTCCTAAGAAGGGTGACAGTTATCATTCTTCAAACTACCGTCCTATAGCTTGACTTCCTGCCTCTCTAAGGGTTTTGAATCTATTTTTGATAAGAAAATTCGTAAGCATCTATTTTATTTGCACATAATCTTCTCTTTGATCGCTATTACGGTTTCCGTAAAAAAACAATGTACTGGCGATCTTCTAGCTTTCCTATTTAAACTTAAGATGAAGGTGCATAGAGAAGGATATAAACAGAATGAGGGTAGTTTGGAAATTAGTTATTTGTGCCAGACTATCAAAAGCTTCTGATATGTCAAGGGCAAAAGCAAAAGTTTTACCAAAATCCCTAAAGGAGGATGACTAAGATTCAGTTAGGTGCGCTTGAAGATCACCTGTAGATCACCCTTTACGGAATCCGTACTGACGATCAGATATAAGATTGTGAGCAGATAAAATTTAAAGCATGTTGTTATTAATTATAGATTCAAAGCCTTAGAAAGGCAGGAAGTCAAAGCTATAGGCAGGTATTATTTCCAGGATTAGAACGGTCACCCTTCTTAGGAACAGGTTGGATGTGAGTAAACTTCCAGCAAGAATGAAAGGGGGAAGTAGATAGACAAAGACGGAAAAATTTGACCAGGCAGGGTGCAAGCACAGAAGCACAGTTTTGTATAACAATTGGAGGGACTCCATCAGGACCGTAAGCTTTCCGAGGGTCTAGGCCAGAAAGGACAAGAAAACATCATTACGAAGGATCTTAATAACAGGCATAATATAGTCAGAGGGTGGAGGAGAAGGAGGAACAGGCACTTCGTCAACCAGAGTGGAATTTTCAGCAAAGGTTTGAGCAAGGAGTTCAGCTTTATAAATAGATGAGACAGCTCTAGAGCCATCTGGGTGAAACATAGGAAGGAAAGATGCAAAATAAAAATTGTTAGAGATGTTATTAGCTAGATGCCAGAAGTCACGAGAGGAATTTGATTCAAAAATATTTTTATATTTCTTATGAATGAAGGAGTTTTTGGTAAGTTGAAGAAAATATTTGGCCTGATTACGGGCAGAAATGTAAAGGACATGAGTTTCAGGAGATGGGTCGTTACGGTATCGTCTGTGAGCAGCCTCTATATCTGAACAACATGAGAACAAGCAGAGTTAAACCAAGGTTGACTGGCTTTAGGATTAGATAAAGTGTGTGGAATGTACGCCTCCATGCCAGAGACAATGACCTCAGTTATGTGCTCTGTATAAAGAGATGGGTCTTTGACATGGAAGCAATTATCATTCCATTGAAAATCAGAGTAGTACTGCCTTATGTCCTCCCACTTAACTGAGTTGAAATACCAGTAGCACCTCCGCTTAGGTGGGTACCGGGGCGGCACCGGAGCGATAGGACAGGTTACATAAATATGATAATATGTTTGTGATCGGAGGAACCTAACGGAAAGAATAGTTTCACAGAGTAAGCAGAAGATTTAGTAGTTAGGAAAATATTAAGAATGTTGGGCGTGTCTCCAAAGCGGTCAGGAATACGGGTAGGGTGCAGCACAAGCTGCTCTAGGTCTTGGAGGATAGACAAGTTGTAGGCTTGTTCACATGGTTGGTCAGTGCAAGAAGATGAAAGCCAAAGCTGATGGTAAACATTGAAATCGCCATGAATGGAAATTTCTATGAAAGAAAAATGAGATGAGATGTGCTCCACTTTTGATGTTTAATAGTCGAAGAATTTTAATAATCCGAGGAGTTAGGTGAGAGATATATATAGCACAGATAAATTTAGTAAGAGAGTGACGAAGTTGAAGCCAGATAGTAGAACATTCTGAAGATTCAAGACCGTGGGCACGAGAGCAAGTGATGTTGTTGCATACATATATATATATACGCAACAGCCAGTTTTGAATTGAAAAGTAGAATAGAGTGTAAGAGGAAACAGAAAAGGGACTGCTGTCAGTGCTCACAGACACCTGGGTTTCGGTGAGGGGAAAAAAAATGAGGTTTAGAGGAGGAGAGGTGATGATCCACAGATTGAAAGCTAGATGTAAGACCGGAAATGCTCCAGAAGTTTAAAGAGAGAAAGTTAAAGGAAGTATAAAGGCCCATCGAGTCGTCACCGTGAAGTCGTTCCGACCTAGGAATATTTATGGTCCCCTCTCCAGTTCGGGACTCCGAAGCATGGTTTCTTGTTTTTGGGTTCATGGGCCATTTTTGAAATTTTGAGTGAAGGGATGTTGGGATGTTAGTACATGTAGTGTAATGTGAGTAGTAAGAGGAGTTGTCTTAAGAGTGCAAGCTGAAGCTACTTTCTTGGGTATCTGAGACACTATGCATGGGATATGGATTTAGAGGTCACAGAAAATATCAATGACAAGTCTGCAGCATCCCCTTCATCCCTGTAAGTACCTCTCCGGGAGTATTACACCATAAGAGCATAATAACATAAGAAAATAACGAAGCTACAAGAGGCCGCGAGACCTACACGAGGTAGTTCCTGTTACATAAGAGGTAGTTCCTGTTACACACGAGGTAGTTCCTGTTACACACGAGGTAGCTTCTGTTACAAGCCATGGCGGCATGTGTCTGACTGCCTACTCCTCGAGAATCCCCGGTCATTGTTCTTCTCTCATTGTTCTTCTCCCAAATCTATCAATATAGTTTTGTTCCTCAAGGTTCAATTATATCACCCACTCACTTTATATAATTCATTAATGATCTGCTAAGTCTAACTCAATGCCATATCCACTTCTACACTAATGACTCAACTCAGCATTTTTCAATGTTGTTCACATCTCTACATGTGATTCACGGAGAAATGCCAAAGAGCGCCTAACTTCTGATCTTTCTTTAATTTCTGAATGCGGCAAAGCAGATTTTTTGTTCCATGAGTCAAAATCCAATTTCTTCACCTACCTACCCGACAACCTTTCAGACAACTATCTCCTCTTCTTCAATGACACTCAATGTCTCCTTCTTCTACAATGAACATTCTTGGACTATCCTTTACTAAAAATCTCAGCTGGAAATTTAACTTTTCATGTCTTACTATAGATCAGGTCCTAAGAAGTTAGGTTTCCTGTGGCGTCTGCATCAATTCTTTTCTCCCTCCCAGCTGCTTGTTTTGTACAAGGGCCTTATCCGCCCATGTATGAAGTATGTATATCTCACATGTTTGGGGGGGATCCACTCATATAGTTCTCCTACACAATATGGATGCAAAAGTTTTTCGTTGCATCAACTCCCCTCCTCACACTGGCTGACTTCAATCTCTAAATCACTGCCGCAAAGCAAAGTTGGTTCTCTTGCTATCTTCTACCGTTATTCATGCTTACTGCTCTTCAGAACTTGCCAACTGCAAGCTTTTTCTCTTCCCGCAGCCTCGCTGCACATGATTTTCTTCTTATTCTCACGCTTTTTTTCTCTTTATTTTTACATTTGTGCCTATAGCGCCTGTAGGCAGTGACCTCCAGGGCTCGGATGGTAGGCCCAGGAGGTTCACTTGAGGGCTGTGATGGTTGGCCCTCGCCCGTGGTGGCGCAGGCAGGATTTTTATAGTGACACACAAGTGCTTGTGAGCCCTTCGGACCCATGTATTGATGTTTGTAGTAGTAGTATATATTAGACAACAATGTGAGTGCAAACTGCAATCGTGTTGTTGCTGTCATTGATCACTGGTCAAAGTGCCTCGGGGTAGACCACGTTCCGTGTGATTCCACGGGGCGCTTACACTTCGACGGCATCAGCACAGCCAACCCTTGACAGGCTAACGTAGAGTTGGCTGTAAGTGGAGTATATTACAATATCGACCTCAAGCACACACCCACACACACACACACACACACACACACACACACACACACACACACACACACACACACACACACACACACACACACACACACACACACACACACACACACACACACACACACACACACACACACACACACACACACACACACACACACACACGCACACACACACACACACACACACACACGCAGGAACACACACACACACGCAGGAACACACACACACACACACACACACACACACACACACACACACACACACACACACACACACACACACACACACACACACACACACACACACACACACACTAAAGGGTACTCCGTAGTGTAGGGGAAGCACGCTCGTTTCACAACCGAGAAGTCCCAGGTTCGATCCCCGGGCGGAGCGGAAACAGATGAGCTGTTTCCTTAAAACCCGAGCCCCTGTCTACCCAGCAGTGAATGGGTACCGGGTGTTAGCCGGGGTTTGTGACCTGCTCTCCAGGATGCTGGCTTCGGCCAAAACTAAGCACTAAGGATGAATGATAAAAATGTTGATATGGAGACGGGGCCATACGAGCGATGCTCAGACCCTGTAAAATACAACTAGATGAATACAACTAGATGAATACACACACACACAAAAAACCGTAAGTCCATGAGTCTACGGATTTAGTGAAATGCGGCAAGACGTTATCGCAGTTTCTTTCTGTAATCTAATACTCCTAAAAGTGTTTTCAGCCCAAAACTTCCCTTCAAAAAGATTCAATCGACATGGGACCAAACTGCCTACCACCTACGATTTATTTCCGATTTTTTGAGCCTACTCTCATGAAAATTGAATTTACAGTTTCGGCTACCCAAAGCAGACAGACAGATAGACAGACAGACACACGGCTACTGCCTACTCCTATAGTATACTAGACAAGTGCTTGTGGGCCCTTCGGACCCATGTATTGATGTTTGTAGTAGTAGTATATATTAGACAACAATGTGAGTGCAACCTACAATCGTGTTGTTGCTGTCGTTGGTCACTGGTCAAAGTGCCTCGGGGTAGACCACCTACAACCACCGTAGCCTGCCTAACCCCACCCCCACGCCTGCCTCACCCTAGCCCCATGCCTGCCTCACCCCAGCCCCATGCCTGCCTCACCCCAGCCCCATGCCTGCCTCACCCCAGCCCCACGCCTATCTCACCCCAGCCCCACGCCTGTCTCACCCCAGGCCCACGCCTGCCTCACCCCAGCCCAATGCCTGCCTCATCCCAGCCCCAGGCCTGCCTCAACCCAGTCCTACGCCTGCCTCACACCAGCCCCACGCCTGCCTCACCCCAGCCCCACGCCTATCTCACCCCAGCACCACGCCTGTCTCACCCCAGCCCCACGCCTGCCTCACCCCTGTCTCACGCCTGTCCTGCAAGCACACACACACACTCAGACACACGCACACACACACGCACACACGCACGCACGCACGCAGACACACATGCACACACACACACATGCATGCATGCACACACCACACACACACACACAAACACACTCACACAAACGGTAAGGCCATGAGTCTAAGGAGTTAGTGAAATGAAGCGTAGTGTTACCAGAGAGTTTCTTCCTGCAATCTAATAGTATTAAGTGTTTTTAGCCCCAAAACCCCCTTCAAAATTATTCAATAGACATGGGACTAAGCCGCTTACCACCTACGATTTATTTGCGATTATTTGAGACTACTTTAATCAAAATTGAATTTATAGTTTCGGCCACCCAAAACAGACAGACAGACAGACAGACAGAAAAAACACACGGCTACTCCTATAGTATATTAGATGAGATGTAAGATTTATTGATGGGTGCCCAAATACTGAAGCCTATCATAGTATAACTAATTGTGATGGTCATCATTACGCGGTGGAATTCAACAGAGTCAGCTTTACTCACAGTCTCCAAAGCCGTCTCTAAACGGGCATGTAGCATAGTATTAACTCGGGAATCATATTCGATGCATCGAGGATATCATTAGAAATAGAAAGGAAAGTCAGTTAGGCTTGTGGCTGGGGTATGGTGATCAATCCTGCTTATAGTCAACAGAGAGCAAGCTTTCATTAAAGTTCCGTTTTCCTCGCTGTGTGACGATGCAGGCCTGACAAAGAGAACCCCCACATAAGTCGGTAATAAGGTTGTTGATGTTGTTTTACTCGTAAAGAGAGAAAAAGGCTGTTGGCATTATAGGCATATACAAGTGTTTGTGGGCCCTTCGGACCCATGTATTGATGTTTGTAGTAGTAGTATATATTAGACAACAATGTGAGTGCAAACTCCAATCGTGTTGTTGCTGTCGTTGGTCACTGGTCAAAGTGCCTCGGGGTAGACCACCTACCAACACCGTAGCCTGTATCACCCCAGCCCCACGCCTGTCTCACCCCAGCACCATGCCTGCCTCACCCCTGCCCCACGCCTGCCTCAACCCAGCCCCACGCCTGTCCTGCAAGCACACACAAACACACACACCCGCACACACACACGCACACGCATACACACACCCGCGCACGCACGCACACACACATGCACACACACACACACACACACACACACATGCATGCATGCACACACACATGCACACACACATACACACACATACACTCACACAAACGGTAAGTCCATGAGTCTACTGAGTTTGTGGAATGAGGCAAGATGTTACCGCAGAGTTTTTCCTGTAATCCAATACTCCTAAAAGTGTTTTTAGCCCAAAACACCCCTTCAAAATTATTCAATCGACATGGGACTAAACTGCTTACCACCTACGATTTATTTGCGAATTTTTGAGCCTACTCTCATCAAAATAGAATTTACAGTTTCGGCTACCCAAAACAGACAGACACACAGACAGACAGACACACGGCTACTCCTATAGTATATCAGATGTGATTAAAGGCTCATGCCGCCCCTTTGTGTCCTTCGATGCACTCGCAATCGCAGGTAGAGTTAATGGGCAGCATGTGGGTGTTCTTAGGCCAATCGAAGGTGCAGAAAGATTTTAAGTGGATTTTGGTTCTCATCGGGCATCGAACTCGGGTCACCGAGAACGCCACTCGGAGACGCTAACATCTCTGATGCCGCCTACCCTACTCTGTCCATTTTACTAATGCAAGAGTTAACCAGTATCGCCATCCCTCTCATCCCTTTCACTGGTAAACACTGGAACTCTCTTCCTGGTTCTATTTTTCTATCTTCCTACGACTTAAATCTCTTCAAGAGAGAAGTGTCAAGACACCTCAAAATCTGAATTGGCCCTCCCTTTTTTATGTTTCATTTTATGAACTTTTTTTTACTTTTCTTCCTAAATAAAAGATATTTTACTTTTCGACGGCACAGACAACCTTTTTTGTAACCACAAGAGCTCATAACACACTTCAAATAAGTTCTGTAATGATTGATCAATCATCATATCTTCTCCCCCTAAGCAAAATTATGAAAAAAGTAAGATATATTATAAGAAAATAAGTTATTAGCCACCCACGTGCCCTGTCGTTCCGCCTACCTCCTTTCCGTCCTATTGGCCTGCGACAACCCTCAGGAGATCGTCAAACAGATAACGATTCTGTATTATTTACGCAATGAAAGGATTACGCTGTGGAACCTTAAGGAATTGAACCTAAAGGTGAACAACCACTATTTAGGTTTGTGAAGTGTGTGGACCGTGTGTTGCTAATGTGATGATGTTGTTGCACGAAGGAGAGTATCATGACTTATTGATCAATATAATTCCTTTCAAAATAGAGTTAGAGTTTCACCGCACAAATACACAATGCAGTGTTGTCATGGCCACTCGTAAACACTATCAGAAGGGCTGGAAGGGAGGGAGAAGAGTGGATGCTGGGAAGTAGATAAATGGTAATCGAAACTGTAAATGATTCCACCTCTGCAAGTGAAGAGACAGGTGAGTAATTGTTTGCATACCTCGTCTGTCTAGAGCTTGGACATTAAAGGAAAAAAAAGCGGCGTTACATAATGTACGCCATTGAATTCTCATGTATTTCTGCTATCATTTTCTTCCATTACGTAAAGATAAATAACTTGTGAGCAAATTTTGAACACGATCTCAAGTTAAACATAAATTGAGAGCTCTCCTGTCTGCATGTAGAATACAACTGTTGGCGTAGCCACACCAGTGCCGGCTCTTTTCTGTCATTGCCTGGTATCTAAAGGAGACTTGTCACGACAGCTGAGGGAAGATTGTGTCCTGTATTATGACCAACAAGGGCACCAGCCAAAACGATGATCCCCGCCTAACCTAAGCTGAGGATGGACGCCCATGTATGCTGTCTTGGAGCCCTTGGGAGTTTGGATCCGCACACCTATAAACACAAAGGTTATCAGCAGGGAAGCTCCCCGCCGGTCCGTTGATCAATACCCAGAAGGACTTTCACTCCTGCAAACATTTATTCCGCGTCCTGACGTCCACATCGCACCAAGGTAAAGAGTTCCACTTCCCTCCACGTCAACTCTATAGAGTTGATGTCATCTACATATAAATTAATAATGCCAGAAGTTTTAATAAAAGAGGCATTCAAAACAGATACATTGGGATTCTACATGCAATTACTTCGACTTAAGATAACATGTTATCGACAAGCCTTAAGTGGCCACTTGGAGCCATGGGACAGATTGCAGCAACCAATCACGCCGCTTTCAGTGGCTGGGAGAGCTGCAGACCAGTGCGCTAGCCAATGAGGGGCTGGGAACTGATCTCCAGAGCCAATAAGGGCCACCGCGCCACATTATTGGGCGGACGAGAGACGGGTGGGCGGGGCCAAGCGGAGCCTGCAGGGATGCTGACTTTCATCTTCAGTTGCTTCCGTCAATTTAGTGTGACGGGCAGAATCAGACTAAAGATAAGGGTGAAATCACGTGTGAAATTGTACATATATAGAATGATGATCTGTCTCATCCCCTGAGTACAATATTTATACGTGTGTTTCAGTGTCGACTTCCAGAAGATATAGAAAAAAAAGTGTTTTAGAAAGGAAGAAGAAAGAACGCAACAGAGGGAAAGGGACTACAACGGCAGGAGGGGTCTGTGCGGCTCCGGCCACAGTCATGAAGGCTGAGGGTGACTGACGTTTTCTGCATGAACCAAGTGAGTAAAGGCAGCAAAAGGCAATAACAATGATATGACTGCAAAATAATCACGAAAAAGCACAAGACACAGGTTCGACAACATAATCCATAGCTCCATATGATATATGGAGCACTTATCTCCGACCTTATTGATAGGATAGTCATCCAATTCCCTACTTTTCCATCCATTCCTTATCTTCCCAAAACCAAGCAAGACTGCGACTCCTTCATCTTCTTCGCTTCCACACTATATTATGTTCATTCCACCCTGAATCTAGTAAACTGGAGAAATCTAGGTGGGTTTGCAAGCCAAGGGCTGAAACGCTGCTGCTATACGTTCACGATTGCCTGCTTTTCATTATAATTTCAATGTTTTACATTGGTTTCAAAATCAAGGCACTTCGAAATATTTTCTTTAAATCTCGAAGGCGATAATGATGAAAAAACTAGTCTGTCGTAAGATAAGAGATTTGTTGATGAATAAGTCAATGAAGGTCACGTACTTGACAACGTTGGCGGTAAACTCATGGACTTATTCACCAATAAATCTTTTATTTCTTACAATAGACCACAATTTTGTTATTATTGCCTTTGAGGGCCAAAGATGAATATTTAAGTTTCGAAATCAATGTAAAACATCGAAGCTTGATTAAAAATCATGCAGTTTTTAACTTATAACACTAGCCTATCAGCGCTTGGCTTACAAGCTTAGCTATAGCTCATGCCATCTGCTCGGTTGTTGGTCAAAATGAACAAGTTTGAAGGTACAGTACTAAATTATCTCAGTCTTCAATTCTATAATTAGTAGCCTATATAAGTACTCTCTCAAATAGTTATCAATGTAACCATCTGTCCATTACTTTACTCTTTCACCTCCTCGCAAATCATCCACTTCATCCACCTCCTCGCCAGTCCTTCACTTCATCCACATCACCCGCCAGTCCTCCACATCATCCACATCCCCGTCAGTCCTCCACTTCACCCATATCACTCGCCAGTCATCCACTTCATCCACATTCCCGCCAGTCCTCCATCTACATCTCCAGCTATCATCCACTTCTTCCACGTCTCCGCCAGTTATTCCAATTTTTCAACATTTCCGCCAATCCTCCATTTCAACCACATCTCCACGAGTTCTCCCTTCTTCCACATCTCCGCCAGTCCTCCCACTTCTTCCACATTTCCGCCAGTTATTCCAATTTTTCAACATTTCCGCCAATCCTCCATTTCAACCACATCTCCACGAGTTCTCCCTTCTTCCACATCTCCGCCTGTCCTTCCACTTCTTCCACATCTCCGCCAGTCCTCCACTTCTTCAACATCTTTGCCAGTCCCCTACTTCTTTCACATCTCCCCAGTCAGCCATTTTTTATATAACCCCGCTAGTCCTGCACATCTTCCACATCCTCGCCAGTCATCCACTTCTTCCACATCCTCGCCAGTCCTCCACTTCTTCCACATCTTCGCCAGTCCTCCACTTTTTTCACATCCCCGTCAGTCCTGCACTTCTTCCACTTCCTCGCCAGTCCTCCACTTCTTCCACATACCCGTCAGTCCTCCACTTCATCCACATCACCCGCCAGTCCTCCACTTCATCCTGCACTAGCAAAGCATGGTGGTCATGTTATACGTAGTTGTAGTAGCTGGTGGTGATGGTAGCGTACGAGAAAGATCGAATGGCGGAGTGTACAAACCTTCAGAGAAACGATTGAGGAAAATTGAGATTAAGAGTTTTAGAGAGGAATTAAAGAAGCGTTGTGACCAAGAAGAGGTAGTAGTGGTGTAAGAAAGAGTTAAATAAACGTTGCGACAAGGAAGAGGTGAAAAGTGAGTCGTACTAGTGGTGTAAGAAGGAGGTGTGATCAGCGGGGCAATCAGCAACTTTATAACATGGTAAACACAAGAGGAAGACAAGAGGATACCGGCGGAGCAAAGGGTGAAGAACCAGCTTGGTGCAACAGATGTAAAAAGGAGATGAGGGATGAAGATCATGGACTACAGTGTGACAAATGCAGCCTCTGGTTCCATATGCTGGATGTGAAAAGGTTAGTATGGATTTGTGTAAAGCATTGAAAAAGGCCAAAGAACAGCAATGGTTCTGTGCACCCTGTAGAGGAGAGGTAAGAAACTTACTGGACAGAATGAAAACTCTGGAGCAGGAAAATAAGAAACTACATGTACAGATGAGTTGTCTGGAAAGTAAATGGATTGAACTAAGAGAAGATATGGTTAAAGAAATAAAATAAATAGTGAAGACAGAAATCCTTAAGGACATGCAGGAGGAGATAACTGTGGTTGTGAGAGAAGAAGACAATAAAAGACAAAGAGCAGCAAACTTGGTAATGTATAGTGTGATCGAGGCTGAAGGAGAGACACTACAACAAAGAGAGGAACAAGATAGAGAGTTTTGTGAAGCAATCATCAAGGAAGGTGTTGGAGTACAATTACAAGGGGATATAGAAGAAGTGGCAAGGTTGGGGATTGATAGGAGCGGTGAAAGACAGAGAAGACCAAGACCCTTATTGGTGAAACTCAAAAGTGCAAAGGTAAAGTGGGAGATAGTGAAGAATGCAAGAAACCTCAGAAACGCACGATTGGAGGAGTATAGAAGGGTAATTATTGCACCAGACTTAACAAGAGCGCAGCGAGAGAAAGACAAGGAACTCAGAGAGGAGTTGAAGAGAAGAAAGGATGCCGGAGAAACTGGATTGTATATTAAGAATGAAGCAATATATAAAATATTTTTTTAAGAAGTAAGACAGGAGAAGAGATACGAAAATATAAAGGAAAGGAGTTAATGACTTAAGAGACAAGTAAGTGTATAAAAATAAATTGTTCAAATATACAAGGACTAACAAATGTGAAGATATCTGAGGTGGAAAATCTTATAGATAAGAATACAAGAATGTGCCTTACTGAGAATCAGCTAAAGGTGGATAAAATAAGAATATCAGATAATTTAAGGTATATTAGTAGTATGAGAGATGAAAAGGAGAAAAAAGGAGGAGGTCTAATGATTCTAACTAGGAAAGAGGATGACATAGAAATTACAAGAAGTGAAAACAAAAATAAAGATATACTACACGTAATATGTGCAGTTAAAGGGTATGGTTTCCATATGTTAATAGTGTATTTTCCTAGCAATAATAATGATGAAGATAAAAAGAAGAGATTGAACATGAAACAGGAGATGGAGAAACTAATGAAAGAAAAAGAAGAAGAAAGATTTATTGTTATTGGAAACTTTAATAGCCATGTGGGATTCTTGGGATCACAGAAGTTAGATGAAGGAGGAAATATGGTGATCAACTGGATGGAAGATTTTGGACTAATACTCCTTAATTAACAATGATATAAAGTATAAAGAAACAAATACCTGGGAAAGTGGAGGAAAAATGAGCGTAATAGATTATGCAATGGTAAATGAAAAGCTATGAGAAATATATTGATATGGAAATAGATGAAGAAAAATGAAGAACTGATATATCGGATCATAACATGTTACAAGTACAACTGATCGGAGAAGAGGAGAGAGGAAGGCTGGGAGAGGAAAGAAGAGTGGAATACTATAAGAAAGATGAAAAATCCTTATTGATATTTGTAAGAGAAGTAGAAAAGAGATTTTTAGAAGAACAGGACATGAATATGGAAAAGTTAGAAGCAATTATGAAAGAAATTGCTGACAAAAAATTGAAAGAAGTGTATACAAGAAAGGAGAAACTAGATAAGGAAGATAAGGAGCCACCATGGATTACAGAAGAAATAAAGAAGGAAATTAAGAATAGGAAGGCACTAAACAGGCAGATGAGGAACACTACAGAGGCAAACAGCAAGGAGATATTATGGGAGAAATACCGGGAAAAAAAGAAACGATTACAAATGTTGATAAAAATAAAATTTTCAAACACGAAGAGAGGACAACCCGGGAAATTAGAGAAAACAGGAATCCAGGGAGTAAACTTTGGGAGAACATAAACAAACTAGGGGGGGGCACTCAGTAGAGCGCATACCTCCGCCCAGGCATGTAATAATTGGTTGCCATGGCAACAGTTGTGATTCGATTTCATCCAAAATTAAATCAGTTCTTCCTTATACCAAATAGACTTGGTATACCAAGTTTGGTCTAAATCTATTTGTAACTTTTCGAGAAATCCTGTACACTAACAAACAGACAGATCGGGGTGAAAACATAACCTCCCTCCAACTTTGTTGGCGGAGGTTAAAGGGAAAGGAAATAAACAAGACAGAAGAGATAGAGGTATACAAGGAAGGCAAAAGACTACCACCACAGGAGGCGGAAGAGGAATAATTAGATACTGGGAGAGTATATATAAACGAAATGAAAACAGAATACAGATGATCTGGAATGGAGAAGAAAAGGAAAGGTATGAAAGACTAATGGAGGAAGAGGAAGATGATGTACAGAACCTACTGAGAGAACACATGGATATGGCATACACAGTAGAAAGCAAATGTAAAAGAATGAAATTAACAGAAATATGTAAAGAGGATATAGTTAGAAATATATAAAACATAAAAAATGGTAAAGCAGCAGGACCTGACAAGATGAAACCAGAGTTGGTACAAGCATTAAGTAAGAGCA
Organism: Chionoecetes opilio; assembly: GCA_016584305.1. Lineage (NCBI taxonomy): Eukaryota > Metazoa > Arthropoda > Malacostraca > Decapoda > Majidae > Chionoecetes > Chionoecetes opilio. The sequence continues at coordinate 171,695 of JACEEZ010021621.1, forward strand.
AGATTTGTAGAGACAATTTAAAGAAATGTTTTAATAAAATAATGAATAGTGGGAAAATACCAGAAAGTTAATCAAATACGGTATTGATCCCAAAGAAGAGTAAACCAGAAGTGAACGATTTAAGACCCATATCCCTAACAAAACAAATGTATAAGCTGTTTATGAACATTTTGAAAGAAAAACTGGAAGAACCCTTAAGACTTAATGGAGAGGACAAGGAAGAACAAGCAGGATTTACAAAGGGAAGGAGACTGGAGGACAACCTATATTTACTACAACACTGCATCAACAACGTATACCAAGACAAAAAGCAATTATTTGTGGCAGCGATTGACTTCAAAAAGGCTTATGACTCAGTGAAAAGAGAAAAATAATTGCTACATTAATTGAAATATAAAACTGACAGTAGGATAATAGAATGTGTAAAATATATATATATGAAAAAGATAAAACAAAAATCAAAATAAGGAAGGATAAAGAAATAGAGATAGAAATAAGCAGTGGCATTAGACAAGGCTGTACAGGGTCAACCACACTTTTCAAAATGCTAACCTACATGATCATAGACAAACTGGAAGAAAACGGATTAGGATACAAAGATGAAAAGAAAAAAACTAAATACCATATTTTTTGCTGAGGATGGACTACAACTATCAGAGAAAGAAGAAGCCAGAAGAAACCTGACAGCACTGAGACAAATTAGTGAAGAATGTGGCCTGGAACTGAATAAGGAGAAAAGTAACTTCATACTGTTTAACGTTAAAGAAGAAATAACAGAAATAGAAGGCGTGCAGGTAGTGGACCAAATAAAGTACCTGGTAGTAGAAATAAACAACAGCAAGAACTGTTTTAAGAACCATTAGAAAAACTGCATTAACAAAGCAAGAAAATGAGCAAACATGACGTATAGCATAATATTGAAGAGCTGCAACAGACTACTGGTTGGAAAAACCTATTGGAAGTCAGTAGCATTACCATCTATATTACATGGAGCAGGAGTAATAAATTACAACAAAGAGGTGATGGAAAAATTACAAAGAATAGAAAACACAGTGCACACGACAATTCTGGGAGCAAGAGGCTATGCAACACTGGCAGGCATGAGAGGGGAAATAGGAGCATCTCTGGTAAAGACAAGAATCATGAAGGCAAGATTGGGATATGTCAATGGAGTGATGAAGGAAGAAAGAAATGAATTGATAAGAAGAGTAATGGAGGAGACAAAAGATGATCAAAAAGACAAATGGATAAAAAATTGCAAGTCATGTATGATGGAAATTGAAATTAGTCTTGAGGAATTGGGAAGAATGAAAAGAGATAGATTGAATAATATAGAGGAATGGGATACAAAACAGTGGAAGGAAAAAATGGAGAAGAAATTAAGCCTGGTCATATATAGAGGTTATAAGAAACGAATGGGAGGAATGGAAAAAATGTATGACAACAGGCCAGAGTCAACATTATTGTTTAAACTCAGAACTAACAGCCTTGAACTGCAGGACAGAAGGAGACACACAGATGGCGACACAAAGTGCCCAGTGTGTGGGTCAGAGAATGAAGATCTAGAACACTTTTTACTACAATGCCCGGGCTACAATATGGAAAGAAAAAAAATTACAGAAATTACAGCAGCCGTATAATGAAAATATAAATGAAATAATAGAAAACATATTATTCAACTTTGAAAACCCACAAGAAATATAATTCACCAGAGATGTCTTGTTCACCTTTTGGAGGAAGAGAGAAAATAGGCTAAAAGAACTTAACATCCAGCAGTAAAACAACAATCAACAAAAGCAACAAAAGGAATAGAGTCGCAGTAAACCAACACACGGGTGCCGTTGATAAGGCATTATGCCCCAAACACCATCGGATCGGATCGGATCGGAGCGTCCCGGGAAGCCAAATTGAAGCGGGAGGCAGGAGAACAGAGGGATTTTTCTGATCACCCCTCAGGGCACCCTGCTAGTGACCTATTAGTACCTTTGTGTGTGGGTGGGTATGGGGTAAATAAACATAGCTTTTCAGTGTATGTATATAATTACAAGTGGATATATACAACTTGTACGGGGAAGTCGCAGAAGCGCATGGGTGAAGCGTCATGTTGAAGCGACGGACCCGATGCAACTGCGATAGCAGCGAAAATGGGGCTCAGTGAGTGACTAAGTACTCGTCCATAGTATCAAACGTGCCCTTCCCTTTCGAAGGAAGGACCTGCACGGAGGTATCCTTCCTTCGATCGTAGTATCAAACGTCTTTTCCCCTTCCCCTTGTTGCGGGCCCTTCGTTGGCAGGGTTGTTTGCCCTGTCACCACACTCTGGTGTAAGTGGGATGCGTGAGGCGCGGTTTGTTTACAATATATGTATATACCCATGTGAGGCTGATAGGATTTCTCGTAATGTTTTCAGCTATTGTAAGGAGGGCAAGT
>JACEEZ010021621.1:179123-184123 GCA_016584305.1 Chionoecetes opilio
CTCTCTCCTCTCTCTCTCTCTCTCTCTCTCTCTCTCTCTCTCTCTCTCTCTCTCTCTCTCTTTATTTTTTTACCTTTATTCTTATAAGTTTTACAGTCAGGAGCTTCAGCTGGACTACTGAGAACTATCTTTGACTTTAGGAATGTGTAGATTATTCCTAGCTTAACATACATACATGGGTTACTATTCTAAATTCTCTATTTCTCTATTTCACTATTCCACTACTAAATGAATTTTACATGTACACATGTGTTACTATTCTAATTTTCCTTTTTATTTTTCACTACTAATATTATATAATATATAGACATAGTTGAACTTAAGCATCATAGAGTTCACAGGTTTACAGGTAGGTACTTAATACTATGGCTGCTTTATCCAAGCGTTCACAGCACTCTTGAAGGTCTGAGTGACGAGGTAGAGTGAAGCTGGTCTGCTGTACCATGCGGTTCCATATTCTTGTGTAGCGTGGAAGGAAGGAACGCAGAGAGGTCTCCGTCCTGGCAAAAGGGACGATCAGTTGATGGTCCCTGGTAGCAGTAGTTCGTGTGGTGTGGCCGTGTGGCCTTGTCCAGGGCTTTCGGAGAGCAACCAGGTGCGGGACATGCTGCTTGTGTGTTTTGTAAACGACGCACAGACCTGCTACGTCGCGACGCTGCTGCAAGGGTTGCAGAGGTGGGAGAAGCTGGTCCTGCAGAGCCTTCAGAAGTATTAACCGTTCGGCTCGGGCCTGTACCTTGTCAAGAAGGCTCAGGTACGAAGGGGGGCAGGAAGACCACGTGAGAGGGGCGTACTCCATAAGGGAGCGGACTTGAGCTGCATATAATGTGGTGATCCCTTGGGAGTCAAGAAGGTGTGAGACACGCCGGACACAGCTAAGTTTCCAAGCGGCTTTCCTTGCAATGGTTCGGATGTGGTCGGTGAAGGTCAGGACGCTATTCACTTCCACCCCAAGTATGGAGAGGGACGTCTGCAGGGGCACTGGCCTCCCACCCAGTAAGATGGTAGGGATGGGAGTATCAGGAGGACGTTGTCGTCGGGAGATGAGCATCGCCTGGGTTTTCTCTGGAGCGAGATCCACTTGCCATCGACGACCCCATGAGATGACGGATTGGAGGACCTGATTTATGTGAGCGACAGTCGTGCGGTGATCACCACTGTCGTAGGGGAATGTAAGAGTGCAGTCATCGGCATATGCATGTGCCTCTGGGATGAGCTGGAGCAAGTCATTGAAGAATACATTCTAGAGGAGAGGGCTGAACACACTGCCCTGTGGGACGCTGGCAAAGATCGGGTGTTCCTCTGAGGTTTGACCGTCCACCACCACTCTGAGAAATCTGTCCCGCAGGTAGTCTTGTAGTAGGAGCAGCAGATGACCACGGACACCCAAACTGTTCAGTTTGGTGAAGAGGCCGTGATGCCACACCCTGTCAAATGCTCCCGCAATGTCAAGGGCAATGACGTATGTGTCCTTTCTTTGGTCAAGACGCTTATGCCATGTGGTGGACAGATGGACCAATAGGTCGGCCGCTGACCTGTTTGCTCGGAAGCCAAATTGCTTGATGTTAAGAAGGTGGTGTGATGTGAAGAAAGACGATATCTTGTCGGCAATTATATAGCTTCCAGCTTCTTGCCAAGAACTGATAAAAGGGAGATGGGCCTATAGTTCTTGGGGTCAGTTATTTTGCCTTTCTTATGTAATGCCACCACTCTGCCACCCTTTCACAGGGTGGGCCACCTTCCAGTAGTAAGGCAGTGCTGCGAGATAGTAGCAAGGGGCGTTGCTAGCTGAGAGGCGCAGCGCTTGAGGATATGAAGGCTAATGTTGTCTGGGCCCAAGGCTTTCTTTGTGTCGACCTGAACTAAATGTCGGCGAACTTCCTCACTAGTTATAATGAGGTTAGAAAGGCTGGCATTGGTGAGGATGGGCACAGCTGGGATGGATCGCTGGGGATCAGGTACTGTCATTTTGTTGGAAAAAAATGTCGCGAGTACCTCGGCCTTGTCCTTGTTCTTGGTAGCCACTGTGCCGTCAGACTTGACGTCAGACACAAAGACTCTCTCTCTCTCTCTCTCTCTCTCTCTCTCTCTCTCTCTCTCTCTCTCTCTCTCTCTCTCTCTCTCTCTCTCTGCTATTTCAGTAGTTTTTTCACTGGTGCGAGACCAGGGTACAGTTGGCTAATATGCCATAGATGCAATATATTTAGTATAGGAAATACATATATGAATATAATTTATTAATAACACATACACACACACACACACACACACACACACTCCGTAGTGTAGGGGAAGCACGCTCGGTTCACAACCGAGAAGTCCCGTGTTCAATCCCCGGGCGGAGCGGAAACATATGGGCTGTTTCCTTAAAACCCCAGCCCCTGTCCACCCAGCAGTGAATGTGTACCGGGTGATAGCTGGGGTTTGTGACCTGCTCTCCGGGGTGCTGGCTTCGGCCAAAACTAAGCACTAAGGATGAATGATAAAAATGTTGATATGGAGACGGGGCCATACGAGTGTTGCTCTGGCCCTGTAAAATACAACTAGATGAATACAACTAGATGAATACAACTAGATGAATACACACACACACACACACACACACACACACACACACACACACACACACACACACACACACACACACACACACACACACACACACACACACATACATACAAACACACACACACACACACACACACACACACACACACACACACACACACACACACACACACACACACACACACACACACACACAGGCTATATGGAGGAATATGCGGAGCGAGAGAGAGAGAGGAGAGAGAAGAGAGAGAGAGAGAGAGAGAGAGAGAGAGAGAGAGAGAGAGAGAGAGAGAGAGAGAAGCGATGAATATATTTTCATGAAACGGACCTGCTGAAGCTTTGTAGTGTATCTGGGCTCATCCAAAATGTCCTGACTCCTCCCCCAGAACTGCCCTTGTCCCCCTTCTCTCTCTCTCTCTTCTCTCTCCTCTCTCTCTCTCTCTCTCTCTCTCTCTCCTCTCTCTCTCTCTCTCTCTCTCTCTCTCTCTCTCTCTCTCTCTCTCTCTCTCTCTCTCTCTCTCTCTCTCTCTCTCTCCTCTCTCTCTCTCTCTCTTCTCTCTCTCTTTGCTATTGCAGTAGTTTCTTCACTGGTGCGAAACGAAGGTACAGTCGGCTAATATATTACTCACTACTGTTAAGGTAACACGTTTTGGATATCAGATGGCTGTGCCTCGTAAAATGTAATCTTTTAGTACTCGGTTTACTTGGTTCTAGAGAGTAATCAAAATCGAATTACTCGTTATCCGGAAATTACTCGGTTCGCACATTTCTAAAATCCACATCATTATTTTCCTACGAATAATAAACTATTTGTGTGGACTTTATTGTTGTTGGTCACCTCCATTTGTATTTTCCTCCTGTTTACTGCTGTAATCTTAACAATTATGTAAATACACAACAAATAAACATAAGAACCCAGGCTATACTTACGCAGGGCAGAGTAAAAGCGAGTTTCTACCACCATACGGAAGGTTGCTGTGCCCGCGTTTTCTGTGAGTCTGCCTTAAAAATCCAAGAAATTAACTCCCTTGAATCGGAGTGCGATACCAGAGTACAGTTAGCTAATATGCGACCCGGTGGCATATTAACCAAGTCTGGATAGGATCGCTTTTTCAGAGTGAAGATGCTTGACTGTAGCTCTGAAACCAACCATAGGATTTTCTCGAAAATACCCTCATTGTGATTCCCACCCAAAGTTACGAGGACACCTGTTTGGAAGCCTAACCTAACTCCTAAACGTAACCTAACGTATCCTAACCTGCCGTGTTCAAGAGTAAAATAGGCGAACCTTTCCAGACTTGGGTAATATGCGACCCGGCGAACACACTCACGCAGCGGGAAGGGTCGGTTCCCAGGTACCCTATAGTGACCTATACAAACAGTCACCACTTCAATCCACATATCCGCCATTCTTCCACAACTCCGCCAGTCCTGCACTTCATCCACATCCTCGCCAGTCCTCCACTTCATCCTCATCACCCGCCAGTCTTCCACTTCTCCACATCACCCACCAGTCCTCCACTTCATCCACATCACCCGCCAGTCCTCCACTTTATCCACATATCCGCCAGTCATCCACTTCATCTACATCTCCGTCAGTCATCCACTTCATCCACAACCTCACCAGTCCTCCACTTCATCTACATCACCCGCCAGGCCTCCACTTCATCCACATCACCCGCCAGTCCTCCACTTCATCCACATCCCCGCCAGTCTTCCACTTCATCCCCGCCAGTAAACCATCCACATCCCCGCCAATCCTCCAATTTATCCACATCCCCGCCAGTCCTCCAATGAATCCACTCCACTTCTTCACCATCTTAGTATTTCGTTTAGCAAGATGTAGCAATAAGGGCAACTTGCTCATTATTACATAGTTTCGAAGAGATAAATATAAAAAACATTACTGGAAGGCAAATCGTACCACCTCTCCGCCACTAACACATGACAAACTGCATAGGAACATGTAAGTGCCAAACTTTAAATGGCGGTGTTTACTTATTCTAATTTGGACTAATAACGACCACTAAACATTCTTTTGTCTGACGAAAATTGAATCAAATATTGACGGCGCTACGGAGAATATAGCCAGAGCCATTGTGAATTTATACTGTATACATTTCAGTCACAGGACAAGTAGCGTGACACTGTCATAGGTGGGCGCGATAACGAAAACATTTATCACGATAACCGATAAATCGATAACGATAACCTTATCGGCGATAACCGATAATCGATAACTCGCGACAAATTTATCGCCCGATAAGGCGATAACCGATATATCGATAAATCTAAAATTCCGATACTAGCGATAACCGATAAATCGATAAATACAAAATTCCGATACTAGCGATAACGATATTGATATTTAAAATAAAAAATCTTAAATGTTATCAGTAAACTGTTAGAAAACCCTTACTGAAGCTGAGCGA